>LGTU01000279.1:0-37071 GCA_001314425.1 Phytophthora pluvialis
CGGGCCAACCGGTTCACGGTTAAGAACCGCTATCAAACCGGTTACCCTCAATACTTTGTTCTAAAAAGTCAGTGTTTTGATCCGAAATTGCTCCGACTTTCAAAACGTAGTCCGGATTTCGTGATGACCTCTGATTGGCTAGATTTAGGACGTGCTCTTATCCCTCGGTCGGTGTCTGCTAACCTTCCACGATCAACACTTAACACTCAGGTTTGCAGATAGTATTTTCGGTCCGTTTAGCCAAAACAAGTGAAAAGCACAATAGCTCGGCGATAGTTTTCCCGTCGACTCCTCGAATTTCGAGCTTTGAGCTTTGAGCGGCCGTGCCATCCGTCCTGGAAAATATGTGTTAGCACAGGTACGAGGTGATATATACAATTGTTATTGTGTTGTGTTGCAGTTAGAGGCTCTTCTGGTGTTGCAGCAGTCGATAATCAGTCAATGAAGAAGCAGAAAGCAGCATAGATGAAGACCCACCCGAGCCATTCATGACGTTGTCAAGCCTCGGTTGCTTGCTTTAGTCGATCGAGGTTGTCGCCTCGCGCGTTGAGGGCGGACAGAGCGTGAATTTTTCGTCTTCCTGCTGGGATTTGCAGTCCCAACCATGTGCTTCTTGTCCCATGCGAGTGAATGCTTCTCACCATGCTAACGACTGTGTGGCCCGTAATCCTCGACGATGGTATAGGACAACGGCGTCATTTGGACTTTGGCGTGCGTCATGCAGGGCCCCATCGCCCCGAACGTGACGATGATGAGCCACCAAGTCCCGGAGACCGTGTACGACGACCTCATGGAAGCCCTCGGCTACTTCTCCGAGGGCCTGACGACCCCCGCGCAAGTTTCGAGTTCCCCGCTTATAGTTGGGGCTGGAGGGAGTTCTCCGAAGCTGAGCGAAGCAGACTCGACGGACGAGGTCATGGACTCGATGCTGCTGTCTCTAGAGATTCAGCAATTGCTGCCTTCGGACGAACAGGACAAGGGCGCGAAGGTGTCCACGAGTGTTTCGCCCTCCGAGTCTCCAGTCCAGCCAGACGGACAGCAGTCGTCGTCTCCGAAGAAAATGGACAGGAGACTGAAGCCTTACTCGACATGTAAGCGCCGCAACCGCAGGCGACCGAAGCACGAGCTCGAGTACTTGCGAGCCAAGGTGGCGGAGCTGCAGGAGGAGCTGGAGACGCTCGGTAAGGCGGATCTGGGCTCTGTTAGTCGTCAAGAGACAGCTCTCGCCACGATTGACTCCAAGACCGACTGGAAGGAGAGAGCGGAACGTCAGAAGCACGAGGTTGACAACTCCATCGCAGAGAACCGCAACCTGCGCGATCGATTACTTGGGCAGCTGCACGTAGCGCGCGTACTCGAAGCTGCCATCGAGCAGCAGCAGAATGAAGCGTCCGTGTCATGTCACGGCTCACGTGGCAAGCCAAGGAGCTTCAGCTTCTACCGTGTGGGGCGGCCGCCTCTCGTGACGACTCTGACGGACGAACAAGTCTTCGACCGGTTAAATACCAACTTGGAGACGCAGCTTGCGGAGGTACACGCCGTTCTCACGACCAATGGGCTCTCGTCTGTGCTACACAACCTGCAGGGCGGCTTCGAGTTCAAGCGCGAAGCTAGTGGCATGTCATTCCGCCACGAGGAAGCGCGGCTTCTGCCTTTCCCGTGGCAGGCACTGCACCACGCAATCTGGGACAGTCTTCACGCTGGTCTAGTGGTCAAAGACACGGATGCTCGTGTCCTTGGTCAGGACCATTCAAACCTTATCTTCCGCGACACACTGGAGCTTGGGCCCAAGTCACATCGAATCCGCGTTACGAAGAGAGCTGCATTTCGACGGCACATCGAGAAAGACCGCGTCGTATTCATCTGGAACAGCTACGTCCAGATCGACGGCTCCGTCTCCGTGCGTCTTCGAGAGAAAGGGTGGAGCACTGCGTCGACTTTCGAGTTTCATCGTGACGTGACACCGGGTGCCGACAGCTCGAGTAACGTTGTGCGAGGATGCATCACGCGCATGGCCATTCAGCTCATTCCTGAGGTGTCCGAGTTCCAGTCGGAGCGCGAGGCGCAGATGCACGTTGGAGAAGTGACAGACCTCATTGTCGGCACGTATCATCGCAACTTTGGACTCGTGCATGAGGTGGCGGAGGATTTACTTCTCGGCAACGGTGGTGAGGCCACGACGTCAAACGCCAAGGGCGGATAAGGTTGTAGTTCTAGCGTTCTGCGCATGCGATGCAGATTTCAATGTGTGTACAGTACTACCGGTATAGTGGTTGTTGTTCGCGTGAAAGTAAATGTTGAATCCTTAGTGTTACGCAAGCCATTGACTGCACAATACGCGAGCGTATTGGAAGTGCTCACATCGTGAATCACGAATCGTGCTCTAAACTCTGGAGTAGCTCGGTATCGGTAGTTCAGTTTTCGTGCGGCTCCGATAAAGTGTATGGGGCTAACCTTTGAGTTGTGCTTCTACCGGGGAGTCGTTGTTGATAGCACTTTGAGCAGTATTGTCCATGGTTGCATTGCTTGGATAGCTACTTTACGGGCTCCATAATTTCCATTGGAGCACGGAGCTCAAAGGATTATTGGAGAGACGACTGTTTTCAATTGCCACATCTTCCGATTGATTCATGATGACGATAAATAATCTTCTATTGGAGTTTTACGAGTTTATTTTCCTATAGAAGTCGTGGAGTTGCATGCTGTTTGTTCTAGCATCGTGAATTAGTTTGGGTATACGTGAACAGGGTCGTGCATTGTCCCTGCTGCTAGTCGAAGGTTGAATGTTTTTGTTTGTGGTATATTTTGTCAGCAACCGGACTACTTCCAGGTTTGCTTTTGCTCTTTGAACCGCGAAAAACTATTGAATTCGGATTGAGTATGTTGCCCCAACACAGACTTATGTGAAAGAAGCCAATACAATGGGGGGTTTATTGTTGAGCGCTCACGAGATCGCTTAGTCTTCTCCAGCGGAAGCGGTTTTGGAACTGCTGAGATCCGGTGGGGTTAATAATACAAACTCATTCCATGAGCTAGTGTGTGGAATCCGTACTAGGTTGCCTCTCTGATTAGATTGGTTATCATCCAAACTTGACCAACTATGGAGAATTCCCTTTTCTCATTGTTTGAACGCACTTCATCATGAAGGCCACCGTTGCTGTTCTCCCAGCAAGCTTCGCCACCGGAGATCAGCGACCCGGCCTTGACGTCAACGTCGACTTCCATACAGCATCGACGAAGTGCCTCCCGCCCGATAAGCGCCAATGGTCCGAACCACGAGCAAAACTCATGGCATTCTTTGCCTTTTTTGTAGCGGTTGGCGCGCTGTCACTCACGGCAGAAATGCAATTACTTCCACGCTGGGCCAGCTTCGAAGTGCGATGCAGCCCTGTCACGCTCAATATTGGCAGCATCAACTATCGTTCCGCCAACCGGTTTTACACCATGATGAAGGAGATGAAGACGCCGGACCCTCCCACTTTTCGCAACGACCACAAAGAGTTATGCAACGATCACCACTCAAAGGAGCGGAGTTCCCAGTACTGCCTCCCCATTACGAGTCAGGACGATTACGTCTTTTGTGCTGGAGCCAACAGCACTGACCTGTTCGTGCGCCAGTCACCGCTGACGTTGTGTCGCGCTAGCGTGATGCACCTGCTTTTATCTGACGTGTATGAAGAGCTGCTGGTGAATTCGCACGTCAATTTCATCGCGGAAGACGATATTGCCAACGTTACGAGCATCACCTACGACGGCAGCATTACTATTGGTGGCGCATTAGATGTGGCGCTGCAGCGGAAAGGATATCATCTCTTTCACGACAACAGCGACTGGCGCGTATGTGTAGCACCCACACACCCTTTGGCTTCGCACTTGTACGATCCAGACTGGGAGGTGTCGAATGCGGAGAGTTCGGTGCCGCTCGTCAACCTCATCTCCTCGATGCAGCAAAGTACGGCTAAGGTTATTGTACCGGACACGATCAAAGCTCACCCACACACTGATAGAAGTTGTACGCCTGACGTGCTGGACGCGAAGAGCATCGCGTACAGCTCAAGCCACCGATTTTATACGCTGCTTCAATTGATGGAGGCACTTCCCGCTCCTGTGTTTCGTGATGACCACATGGTGCTGTGCAATGGCAACTTTGGTGAGGATAGCAAGCTTCCTTATTGTCTTCCCATTTCTACAACGACCAGTGTAGAATTCTGCACCGGCGCGGATCGCATCGAGTTGCTCGTCCGACAATCTCCGTCGACGTTGTGCGTTGCGAGTGTACTCCACCTGCTACGTGCTGATGTGGTCGAGGAGCTTGAAAGTCAAGGTGCACAAGGTTCTCTGGTCGTTGATGGGAGCGAGAGCTCTGCTAGTATTGAGGCGGTGGATGGATCTAACGCGTATGCCACGTACAACGGGCGTTTTGCTAACGAAAGTGAGCTCAAGCTCTCGTTGCTACGTAAAGGTTACTCTCTCTACTACGCGGGCACTTGGCGCGTGTGTGTTGCACCTACCCACCCGCTAGCTGTAAACCTGTACAACCCAGAGCAGGCGATTCAAGATAAATACAACGGCCCCTTCCTTGAGCTGGTACCCAGGCAGGAGAATTTCACAGCTGAGGCAGCTTCTATTGGTGCCACTAGGACAAAGGAGGTTCCGGAATCGATGGCCCCAACAACAAGCAAGACGATGACTGAGGCTCCAGCGATCGTAAAGACTGGCTGCACGCCGACCATGGTGAACATCAGCGCCGGTGAATCAAGTGGAAAGTTCGACTCCATGCTCAAAAGTGCAGGACCTTTGGTCGCCCCAAGATTTCACGGCGAGCACGAGGTTTTGTGCGATTCGGACCATCGCAAACGCCGCGCGTTCGGGTACTGTCTTCCGATTTCTGGTAGGAAAGAAACTCCACTTTGTGCCAATGCCGATCGAACGGATATACTACTGCGCCAGTCGCCAGGAAAACAGTGTTTGGCGAGTGTCCTGCACATGCTTCTAAAAGATGTGTATGAGGAGCTCAAGGCGGTCGAGTTTGCCCCCATTCTGACGTTTGGAACACTGCTCGGGGCAGTTCGCGATGGCGGCATCATTCCGTTCACTGAAGATGTGGATATCGCGTACGACGGGGAGATCGTAGACGGTGGCGACCTGGATGATAGGTTGTGGCGCAAGGGCTACCACCTCTTTGAGTTTAACATTTGGCGCGTCTGCGTGGCGCCTACCCACCCGTTGGCTTCTCAGCTCTACGATCCTGCTCTCCGCATTGTGGAGGACTACACGACTCCGTACGTGGACCTGTACGCGATGGAGCAACAGTTCGGCAGGTCCTGGTCAATGCAGGAGCTTAAAGCACGAAGCTTACCCAACGACCGAGTTGTTCCATTCTCGCACGTCTCGATTAACGGCGAGCAATTCGACACGGTGCACGACCCAAACTTTATCCTCCGGTCGGAGTACGGAGCCGACTTTATGACTCCGAAGCCGCGCAACTAGGCAGGCTACAGGAATTCGCTAAAAACTATCACTTCATACGTGACCATTGCGTCGATGTAGATAGGTAATAACTTCTCGGGCAAGGGCTCGAGAGTCGAGGGCGGTCGTTGTACGAACAGGTCCTTGCACTGGTTGGCTGACTCTCGCCCATTGAAACTCGTCTTGCTACGGCTCACGTCACTTTTGCTGTTCGTGAAGCGAGGTCAGCATTATTAACACCTTTGGCGACGGTCTTGTGAGCTACTTCAGTCACATGTAAGCTTGCTGCCCGCCGCCTGCGTGTCGGCAGACGTCCCGTAAGCATGTGCTCGATTGCTCCTGCCCGTGCGCACAGCAGGTGCACGCCATGCTCGTTGACTTTGATCTGCTGGTGCCAGTTCAGTTCTCGGCACCACCGACGCACAGTCACCTGCTGTCCGACGCGCCGCTGTTGGTCACGGTTTGCCCTCTACCGTCTCAGCTCCGCCCGCCGCCGATCATTCCTCAAAGACGCCGCCGCAGCCATGCCGCACCAGCCAGAACCGCTCGGCGTCGGAGCCCTGGACGACGATTTGCTGGCGGCTCTGGACGACGTGCTGTCCTTCTCGGAGCACACCTCGGTCTCCGATGCGTTCGCCACGACGGACAGCGCGACGCTGGGCGACGAGATCGACGCGATGCTCTCGGTCGAGATCCCGCCGGCAGAAGCGCACAAGGAGCCGGCGACAGACAAACCGGCGGAGGCGTCGAGTCTGCATCGATCGGGCAGTGGCGGCCGGTGCCAGAAGCAGCAGACGCCGTCGATCCCAGGCAAGAAAGGCAAGGACGTGCGTGCTGCCCCGTACGCGAAGGCGAACAACCCGCGGCGTCGCAAGCGCCCGAAGGACGAGCTCGACTACCTGCGCGCCAAAGTGGCCGACATGGAGGACGAACTGGCCGCACTGAAGACGCCCGAGGTTGGCTCTCCGGCGGCGGTCAGCGCCGATGTCATTTTCAACGGAGACGCGAGCGTCGGCGTCGAGTCTTCGCTCGACGTGCTGCTGTACTGGAAGAAAATTGCGGAGCGACAGAAGAAGGAGGCGGACCGATCTGTCGTGGAGAACCTGAGGCTGCGCGCGATGCTGGAAGGGCAGCTGAACGTCGCGCGAAGTCTGGAGGTTGCTATCGACCAGCACCAACGAGACGCCGCGCAGTCGCTTCCTACGTTCGGACACGACGGGGCCCTGCCGCAGCCCACCACCATGTCCGACGAACTCATCTTCGCGCTTCTCAACGAGAGTCTCGAGGCCCAGTACGCCGAGCTAGACGCGGTTTTCGAGCTCAGCGGCATCGCTCACATCAATTACGACATGAACAACGGCACAAAGGCTCATCACGATGCAAATGGCGTGGCGGTCCAACACGAAGAGGTTCGCTTGCTGCCGTTCTCGATGGAGGCGGTGCACCGAGCGATGTGGGGCATTTTTCGGTACAGCACCGCCAAGGAAATGATGCTCGGGCCTTTCCAGACGCAAGTCATTGACGACAACCGCATGAACGTCACGATGGTCGAGAAGATCGAGTTGGGCAAGTCTCGAGTCACGAATATCGTCCGAAGGTTCTCGTTCCGGCGAGTGTTCGAGAAGAATCGCTCGGCGGTGGTCTGGAGTTCGTACATCGAGATGGACGGCTCCGTCTTCGTGCGTCTCCGCGAGAAAGGCTACTGCACCTCTTCTCCATTCAACTTTGGGGGCGACGGCGCCAGCCTTGGCGTCCCTGGATCCGTAACTCGAATGGCAGTGCACGCAAGCCCAGAGATGACCGCGTTCGCGTCTCCTGAAGAGCAGAAAAGTCATATCGGCGAGATCACCGAGCTCGTTGTCGGGACTTACCGCGTCAGTATGGGCTTGATCCATCAGATCATCGACACGCTGCTGCTGCGAGAAGCGATGGGCTGAAAAACAATCGGAGGCGAAGCAATCTCTTCTGTCGGAAGCCCAGCAGTGGCGTCAAGCCCGTTGTAAATAACAAGAACAATCAGTACATCATTTAACGGTGTTGTCTTTGGCATCGCTTCGTCTGCTACGCGTGGTAGATGATGTCGTTGGGCATCCCCCAGCACTTGAAGCCTAAGAAGTGCGCGACGTAGCACAGTCCCTCCGTCTCGATGCCGTCGTAGCCCTCGCTCCCAATGACGTGGTGCACGGGGAAGAGCACGCCTTGGCGGTGGACGTCAGCCTTAACGTACAGCATGGTGCCGCCCACCGAGTCCAGTGGCACAAAGGTTTCTTGCTTGCTGTGGAACTGCTTCATGCGCCTGACACTCAAGTCTCCAGGGACGAAGTTGGTGTCCCGCATCGACCCACGCACCTTGCGTTGCCCCACCCACGCGTTCAGGTCGTACTCGTACCAGTCTTTGCCGTTCTCCTTCATCCGCACACACATAGGCTCCACAACGTCCAGCCCAGCTACACCCCATTTACCGTTAGCGTAACACCACAAGCATCATCGTTGGCACCACAGCCAACCCAATAGCGAACAAGACACGACACTTACATTGGATCATCTTGCTCAAGAGCCCAGCCGGGATCTTGTGTACGTCCGCGTCTACCCACAGAACGTGTTGATGCCAATCCTCCATCGTCGAGAGCACCGCAAAGTTGCGGTACCGTGCGATAGCGTCGGCGGTTCACTTGCAACCCGTTCTCGTGGCGATTCTCTCGCGTTACGCCTTCCTGAGTAGAAAAGTCGTCGCGAAAGAGCACCGAAAGGCGCGAGTACCGTCGAATCTGCCGTCTCCAGTGCGTCTGCACACTCGAGAACTCGCTCTTGGACGAGGTGAGCACCGTCACGGACATTTTCCCTTTCGGGTAGTCGAACGAGTCCAGCAAGTCGAAGAAATCTCCGGCATCGCGGCCATCGCCCCAGGACTGGGCGTCCTTCAGCACCGCCAGCACCAGCACCGAGTCTCCGTCCTTGTTGCTGGTCTGGCCCAGAAGTTCCTTGTTTTCTAGGCGAAAAAGACGCCCTGGGAGCGAGAACGCGCCGTACTGCGGGAACGTCCGCACGGTCGTGACGACGCTGCCGTTCATGGTCGCGATGGTCGAGTAGCTCCCGGTTTGGATGTTGAGCGGCGCCTGGACTGGCGCCAGCGGGTGCAAGACGCTGGTTGCTGGTATCGGCCACATCGTCAGCACACACAGGACAACGACAGCGACCAACGCCACGGCGGAGAGGAAAACTTGTGCCACCGCCTTGCGGTCGCCCTTTAGGACACCCACTTGCCAGCGCATGATCCAGCGACTGAGAGCACCCAGCGACTTGCGCTGCAGGGCGAGCGACGGAGACGCAGACGTGCTTCTGGACATGGAGATTGAAACGTGGCGGCGCTTCGGACCCCTGCACCATTCGAGTAGCTTACGGATGAGTTACACTTGACCGTTGCAGTACAGGTAAAGCTTACCATGGCATGAACTCAACAACGTGTTAGCTGACGTGCATGTGGCGCTGGACGTTTGCTACAGCTGGGCTCTAGATGTGGTAGATGAGATCGTTGGGCATCCCCCAGCACTTGAAGCCTAAGAAGTGCGCGACGTAGCACAGTCCCTCCGTCTCGATGCCGTCGTAGCCCTCACTCGCTTCCAATGACGTGGTGCACCGGGAAGAGCACGCCTTGGCGGTGGACGTCAGCCTTAACGTAAACCTCCAAGAAGTCGACCGCTGTGCGTCCTTCGCCCCAGGACTCGGCGTCTTTGAGCACCACCACAAGCAGCACCGAGTCCTCGTTCCTGCGGCCTCGTAGGGTGTTTTCCAGACGAACGTGTCGACCTGGAAGCGACTCGCCCCCGAACTGTGGGAACGTGTGAGTCGTCACCGACACGTTGCCAGAACGCGACTCCAACGTCGCGAACTTGACCTGCGCGTTGGGGGCGCTTGCAACGGCGTCGCGGGGTGCAGCACGCTGCGTCCCGTTGGCTGCAGACCCCCGGGACCGTCGTCAGAAGCAGCGCCAACGCCGCAAACCCGCGCGCCAATGCCCCGCGATCCCCTTTGGCCAAGGCAAACTGCCAGCGGAAGAAGCGGCGACTCAGAGCTCCCAGCATCGCGGCGCAGATGCGAAAGTGGTCTGGAACTGCTGCCACAGACTTGGCTGGCCATATCTGGGGTATATGTATCAGTGCAACCTAGATAGGTACATCAACTAGAGTCATCCTTGATGGCTACACGGCTTAGATGGCTACACTTGTCGAAGTCGCTATCGGTTTTGGCTTACCGCGCGTACGTAACGGCTACACTAGTACCAGATCAATGCAGGCTCGTCAGACGTCGTCGGCGTCCTCTCCGGCGCGGGGTTCGCCCGCTTCCGTGCAGCCTCGTTCCCCGCCCACGCGCTCTCTGCATCGCCAAGCTGCCCGCCTCGTGGGCTTCCTCTTCGTTCTGCTGCTGCTCGAGGGCTGGTGGCGTTCGGGGCCTCGTCGCGTGGAGGAGCTCGAGAACGAGCACGAACTCGCCTTCTACCCGCTTGAGTTGCTGCAGGACGTCGTCGAGATCGCCGACAGCGAGCGCCTGCACCTCGCCATGTTGCACGAAGGTTGCATGAAGCACCGCGAGAGCGTGATCACCGCGGACTTCGGGCGCAATGGGGACAAGGACAGCCAAGTGGGGCGCTTCCAACGGGACGACGAGAACTTGAGGCAAAAGCTCGAGAAATGCCCCGACGTGGAGGTTTTCCTGCCCTCGGGCATCAGAGGAGACGGCTATTGCGAAGATGCAATGGGTTACGTCAAGTGTAGGTGCCTCACTACACTGTACACTGTTCAATTTAGGGGGTTCTTGACCATTTTTTGCTGTTTATTGTTTGTTTGTTTGCTTGTGTTGTAGATTTGCAGGGGCGAGCACTGCCTCGGTGGGTGTTGGACGTGGAGTTCGAGGACAAGAAGACAGGCAGGAAGCTGACGTACCACGACTTGTGCCCCAAGACGCCGCTGATCTTCATGAACCACTTCTGGGACCGAGTGCCCGAGAGTCCGTCCTGGCCCGAGAGGAAACCCGTGTACTTGATGCCGAATGTCGAGATGTACGAGCTGGAGGCGGAGCATTACTGGCGCGTGGACGTGGTGCTGTGCAAGACGGCGATCTGCGCGCGGCGAGTGAGGATGTGGTACCAGCAGGAGGGCAACCCGAGACACACCCGCGTGGTGTACACCAGACACACGACGTCGGACGCGGCGCTGTACGCCAAGAGCCAACTCGGACCGGGTGCCAACGTGGCCAAGAACTTCTCCAACGTGCGCTTTGTGCATACGGCTGGGAAAAGGTTTGGTGTATTGTTGCTGCTTGTGCGATTTCGATGTTGTTGTTTTTTGCGCAAAGCTGCGGAGATTGACGGGGCTTGGCTCGTGACTTGCTGCAGCGTGTTCAAGGGGACGAACGCAGTGTTGGACTGCTGGCTGGCCCGTCCAGACTTCCCGCCCTTGGACGTGTTCGTGGACCAGGACGTCTACAACAACTTCCTGCGGAAGATCTACGACGAGCAGTTGAAGGCGCAGGCCGAGCCCAAGAGGATCACGCTGCACACGGGGCGCGTGCCCGGCAGCATGTTCGGCCGGATGATGATCGAGACGGCATTCTTGCTGTGCACGAGTGTGCTGGAAGGCTATGGGCACTACATCAACCAAGCGCGAGCCAATGCAGCGCTGATCGTGACAACCGACGCACCGCCGATGAACGAGCTGCTGTCGCCCGAGTCCGCGATCCTGGTCCCGCACCCAAGTACCGTCGTGGACAAGCAGCTACTCGGCGGTAACTTCGATGGCGACCACGGTCTGCAAGGCGTCAAGGGCATGGCCACCTACGTGAAAGGCACCGAGATCTGCGCCGCGGTGGAGCGTATTCTCGAGATGACACCAGAGGAGCGCCAAGCCATGGGCGAGCGCGCGAGGAGGCAGTACGTGCTGGACACGCACTTCTTCGCAGCCAAGATGAACGAGCTGCGAGCACTTGCCCGAGCGGGACAAGTCCCATGGTACATGCCGTAAAACCTCGATGGAAAATGAACTTGTCCTGGACCTCCGAGTGGTGGTGGTGAGACCTTGGATTTCAAGGTGCGCTTCCGTGATGGTACAGTGCTCCGTCTGTCAAACAGCAGCAGATCGCCGTCTGTCTCCGGATTACTCCATTGAGTACGTTTTGGACTTTCGTTGCGCGGATAGGCAAAGTAATCGGAGCTGTGCTGCTGCTCTGGTCGTTTCATACTTCCTGACGCGAGCAGGAGGAAGAAGCGGTCGTTCAGGGGCCACCCGCATGGCGCACGAGACTGCAACGATGGCAGACACCTCCATGTCTCCGCTCGGAGGAAGCTCGAACGACGACCTGCTGGCAGCACTGGATGAGATGCTGGCCTTCACGCCGGAGACAGGTTCGTCGCTCGCTCAAGACCCGCTGGATGCGAGCTTCGTCGCGGATGCGTTCGAGTTGCCGGAGGTGCCAAACCCGTACGAACAGCAGCAGTTGCAGACCCCCCACGTAGAAGAGCTGAAGCAGGAGGTGATAGCGCCAGTTGCAATTGATCAGCCCAAGCAGGAACAAAGCGTTCCAAGAGGAAAAGATGCTCGTGCGACTCCATACCCGAAGGCGAAGCCGCGCCGCCGCAAGCGCCCGAAAGATGAACTCGACTATCTCCGCGCGAAGGTGGCTGATCTCGAGGAGGAGCTGACGAACCTGAACCAGTCGGCAGGAAGGTTGTCTCCCGTTAGTGACGACGACGAAGAGATGTTCGCTCGCTGGAAACAGGTCGCGGAGCGCCAGAAGGAGGAAGCGAACAAGACCGTGGTCGAGAACCTCAAGCTGCGCGCGATGCTGAAGGGCCAACTGGAGATTGCCAAGCGTCTGGAGGCTGCGATCGCTGAGCACAAGCAAGATGCTGCGGAACAGGCTTTCCCGTGGAACCCCGTGGAGACGGCGTTCAACGCGGATGCAGAGGCAGACGACGAGACTCGACGTCCACGCGCGCCAAGCATCGCGGACGAGTTGCTGTTCGCCGAGTTGAATGGGAGCCTCGAGGCGCAGTACGCCCAGGTGGACGCGCTGCTGGAAGCGGGAGGAATTGCCGGCGTGAAGCGCGAGCTGCTCAGCAACATTCAGCTCAAGCAAGACGCTGGTGGCATCTCCTTCGCGCACAAGGAAGTTCGTCTGCTGCCGTTCTCGATGCACGCCGTGGCTCGCGTCATGTGGTCGTTCCTGCTCTACGAGAGCAACAAGATGCCCGGCAGCATCCAGACTCGCGTCCTGAACAACGACCACCTGAACGCCACGATCGTCGACACGCTTCAGCTCCCCAAGTCCAAGCGCACCGAAGTACGCACTCGGCTCGCAGTGCGACGGTACTTCGAGGCGAACCGCGTGGTGGTCGTCTGGAGTGGCTGCATGGAGATCGCGGGCTCGGTGTTCGTCCGTCTCCGCGAGAAAGGCGTCAACACCGTGTCGAGCTTCGACTTCCTGGGCGGCGACGGTGGTGGCGTCTCCCCTCCAGGCTGCATCCTCCGCGCCGTGATCGACGTCAAGCCCGAGACCGTGGAATTCGGCACCGGAGCCGGCGCCCAAGGCCACATCGGAGAGATGACGGACTTGGTGCTGGGCACGTACCATCGCAACTTCGGCATGCTCAACCAAGTGATGGAGAACCTCCTGCTCAACGACCTCATGGGCACCACATCCGCTTCAACAAGACAGTCATAGCGTAGGGCAGACCATCGTTGTACTGGCAAAAGCCGGAATGTGTCATAGTAGCTTTAACTGTGCCGCTTTAAAGCTGAAGTAGTTGGGAGAACTGTTTTAGCTTGGAAAGCGCGAATGGAGGCGACGGTCGTTCAGTTCCCACTTGGAGAACAGAGAAATCCAACTCGACAGATGCCGTGTTGGCACCAAAAGTGTCGGAGATGCGAACATGTATGTGGCGTGGCTCTGCAGCCGTCTGGAGTGCGTCCCACCCGTCATCGTAGTTTTCTTTGTCAAATGCTGTCTTGACGACTCACTTTGCTTGGCATAACGCTCGATGCTCGCATTCTACTGCATATCGTCGTTAAACTCTCACGGGGGGTCCGAAACTAGTTCGACGACATGCAACCCTTTAAGCTCCTTCACTGTTACTATCTCTTCAGCGTGTACCAACTTCATCCCTTCAAAGGCATGCAGCACGGAGTTTCCAAAGCTGCTTTTCGCAGATGACCGAGGTGCGATGCAAGTACTTCTCTTGTGTCATTCGCGAAGGTTCATAACTAGTTGAACGGATAAAAGACTGCGAAAGTCGAGCAGCCCAACCAATCACAGCGTCACATTCCGCGAAGAGCTCAATTGAACGGAGACCGTGCCATGCAGGACTCGCCTCCTCCTCCCGCGACGCCCAGCGCCTCGGGTCTCAACGGGGGCGGGCTGGACAAGGACCTGCTGGCCGCCCTGGACGAGATGCTCTCGTATGCGGCCCCGTCCGACGACCAGCCGCTCGAAACCGGGTGCCACTTAGCCGACGCCTTCGGCCCATCCGACTTGATGCTCGGACTGGGAGATATCCCACCTGCTCCGCCAATGCAAGAGCTGCCACGCCCCCCCATAGCGAAACAAGGCCAGGCAACGGAGATGAAAGCAGCGACGCCTCCTCTGGACCACCAACGCAGGGGCAAAGACGTCCGTGCAGCTCCGTACGTGGGGAAGCGACGTCGGAAGCGTCCGAAAGACGAACTGGACTACCTACGAGCGCAGGTGAAGGACCTGCAGGAGGAACTGACCAAGTTGTCGTCGACTACTGACAGTAAAAGGCCCGCAACAGACCACGACGACGCGCTGTTCGTCCAGTGGGAGAAGATCGCAGACCGCCAGAAGGCCGAAGCGGATTGGTCCACGGTGGAGAATCTCAAGTTGCGGTCCATGCTGGAAGGGCAACTGACGGTGGCCAGGAGTCTGGAGGCGGCCATCCAGCACCAGCGGGAGGAAATGGCCGAGTTGTTGTCGCTGCATCGAGTCAAGGCCGAGATGAACGCGATCGACGGAGGACGAAGAGCGCGAGCCACGAGTGTGTCGAACGATCTGATCTTTGCACAGCTCAACGTTGGTCTGGAAGCGCAGTACGCGGAGTTTGACGCCGTGATGGACAGAACGGGGCTCGCGAAAGTGCTGCAGGGCTCGAACGGTATCCAGACGGTTCACACCCCGGATGGCATCGCTTTCCGCCACGAAGAATATCGCCTACTGCCGTTTACGATGCCAGCGGTCCACCGTGCCATGTGGAGTTGTGTGCGCTATGGGAAGGCGGAAGAGCTCCCGGGTCGCATCCACGCGCGCGTAGTGAACAACGACCACCTGAACATCACGATCGTCGACAAGGTGCAGTTGCCGAAGTCACACAGCATCGACACGTGTGCTAGGCTGGCAATGCGCCGGTACTTCGAGCAGAACCGCATCATTGTCGTGTGGAGCGGGTACATGGAGATTGCGGGCTCGTTGTTCGTCCGCCTGCGCGAAAGGGGCTACACATCGGCCTCAGCTTTCGACTTCAGCAAGAACGCGGAGGTTGGTACGACGAGTTCCAGCAGCATCCCAGGCTGTGCCCTTCGCATGGCACTCCAGATTAAGCCTGAGATGGACGAGTTCGGCTCGGAAGAGGAGGCAAGGGACCACGTTGGGGAAATGACGGATCTTGTGATTGGCTCGTACCATCGGAACTTCGGCTTGATGTACCAGCTTATCGAGAACCTGCTCTTCCGCGACTCTAGCGGTGGAGAAGCGGACGAGCAAGAGGTGGCACGCTTTGCCGCGTATTAACGCTACGGCACTGTTCCCAGGCTGCTGCGCTGTTCGTGCGCGTCGAGGGTGTAGCAGAGCTGTCACCCTCCTCAGGAACCCGTCCAGTTGTCGGACATCTCTTCTTGTGGCAGCCACGCTGGCGCAGAAATTGATAGCAGGAAACCCCAATTGCCAGTGCCCTGGGATCGATGAAGAGACAATAGACCACTCGCTGAAGAAATGTTCTTCGAAGTATGTGTCCAAGGAGCAGTGCCACACGTTCCTAGTTACTCCAGAAAGTCGAAGACCGACACGTTGGCGTAAGTGTCAACCCGTGCCACGACAGGTGCGCTGGATCCATCGCATGATGATGAATACGCTTCGAACAATATACTACGGCGCGATCAGCTCATGGCCAGCTCCTCTCTGTCGTACTGCGTGGTTTTCTGGCGAGTTGCACAACATCATTGTGGCACAATCCCCTCGCTGTGCATCTGCCATGCTCCCTCCCTTCACACCTCATATTCGTCTACTTGTCGCCCTGCCCAGCCTCGAAAAGCGACCGTCGAGGAGAAACCAATGCGCGTGTCCGGAGATTACAACACGGAGGCCATCCTGAACCTGATCGAGGACCCCGAAGTCAAAGGGGGCGGTCGTTGTGCAGCCTCCCCCATCGAGCGAGTGGCGATGAACCGCTCCAGTCATCGATGACGAAACGTACTTAATCTTTTGACAGCGACGGCGCTCGACCCACGCCGTACTCGAAGACGAGGACGAGGTGGCGCAAACGTCCGAACAACGAGATCAAATACAAGTCGCCGAGCTCGAGTTGCTGTTGGCATCCTTGCACCATCCAGTCAAGAAGAAGAAGTCTAAGCTTCTGAAGGACAAGAACACACCAAGGGACGACGACCTCGATGACCCTCTCGTCTGGAAGGTCCACGCCGAAATTCACAACCGAAGGATGAAGACTGCGTTGATGGAGAACCGAAAAGTACGAGCGATGCTGGAGGGTCGACTTCGCCTGGCGAATGCTTTCAAGGTTGCTATCGATAAGCACCTTCGTCAAACGAATTTCGTGGCCGAGTGGTGATGCCATCAAGAATGCACCGGACGAACTGATCTTCGCGTTGTTGGATGAAGAGAAGGAGCCCCAATATGCCGCTACAGACGAAGTTCTCGAGGACAGCGGGATTGCTCGAGCGAAGCACCAGTTCTTGTCGAGGCTGCAATTCCATCACGCTGAAGTGCGCGTGCTTCCGTTTTCCGTGCCGGGCGTCGTGACTCGAGCAGTTCACACTGTTTTACACATGGAGAGAAGAAGAAGCGCGGCCACCCAAAGCAGACGCGGTGCCACAAGTTTCTGCAAGGCGACGATTTTTTTCAAAGCGGTGACGGTCGACAAGGTGCAAGGTGCGGAGGTTAAAACTAGACTTGTTCAGTGGTGCGTCGTGCATCGAGCCGATTCGCTTGAGGAAGAAGAGCAGAACGTTAGCAGAGCCGCATCAGTCGATACTGCGGATGGTTGTTCGCTTGACGCCCATGGAGACCGAGTTCGACTCGGAAAAAACACCCGATATCGTGGAGATGACGGACGCTGTCACGAATGCTTATCACCGCAACGCCGAGATGGTATACGAAGCATTACTTGAGCAACTGACGCCTTCATCCTCCACTGCTTCGCAGAAATGATCCCAGCTTGGAGCTGGGCCATGACGACAAGGATAACGTTGGTGCTGCCGAGATCATCGCAGTGGCTGGCTTGGTGGGAGGGAAAACGATAGCCTTCCTCGGTTGTTTACAGCAACATGGTACGAGTCCTTCTAGAAACCCTTCCTGGTTCACCACGGTGCAAGAACCTGGGTTTCCAGTAGGCAAACGCATCAGGAAGGTGGAGGAAACTGGGAGCTCGAGCTCGAGGGAAGAGCGTTGAGATGGTGAGAGAGCGATCGATCGGCATGCACGACTTACTGAGTCACTCATGGCTGGCACATGACTGTCCTGAACGCGCCTGAGCACAGCTGAACAGACGGCATTCTGGAACAGCATTTGACCGAGCCTCTGCTTCGAAAGCGTCTCAGCGGAGTCGTGCCAAGGCAAGAGCAGCTCTCTGGAATGCACAACGTGATACTCGGACTGCACGGGGCAAGCTTCCTACGGACAGCAGTGCAGCACCGCATTCTCTTCTCGTTCAGCTGTCGGGTTGAGCGCCGCTGTCAGGTTGACACAGCGTGGGTCTCCGAATCGGAGTCCGATGAGGCTGCATTCGTCCAAGTGTGATCGCTGTTCGCCAACCAGTGGATCGGATTGATATTCGCGTTGCAAAGAGAAAGAGGCGGAGCGAGCGCTGAGAGAGACGACACCCTGGAGGACAGCGGCGCGTGAACCACCAGCACAGTCTACAGGAATTCTCCCAGCGTTTCTATCGGATATTTGCATTGTACATGCATCTCCACGAAATCGCGTTCAGTCCACGCCACGACATGCTGCAGGCATGACCAAAACGAAACCAGCTCCAGTCGTACGTCGCCATGGGAGGCCGTACAAGTCATCACAAAGCAAACACTGAGTCCTAAGACGCAAGACAAATCTAGCTCTCTGTGCAGCCGATCACTTTCGAGGAGAGCTGAGCTCTCAGCCTGGTGAAAAGGTCATCATCGGTGCACTTCCGAGCCCCACGTCACGCTAGCGCAACGCCACACGAAAGAAGAGGAACTACCCAATATTGGTCATTGCCAATACATGTACGGTCCCAGAAACAACTTCAAACGGTGCCGAGTCCCTTTCCGTCCTGACGATCGCAATATGTACCTGTCAGCCGCGCATGTGGCTGACGCCGAGGAAGAAGCTGCAGATGCTCGGTTCCAAGCCAGACCGAGGTACATGCATGTAGAATCGTCTATCCAAAACCAAGTGCTAATACTCTCTCTCACTCTGTTGGTGCGTGTCTTTGAGCCATTAAAATGCACCTTGGTGCACGTCACCTGTGATACGAAGCTCTCTCTACGTTGATGTCGGGCGGAGAAATGGTAAACCGCCAACACGACATGTAGAAGTAAACTGGGATAAGGTCACCAGGGTCAAGGCCTCTGCACGCTTGTCTGCCATTGGCAGACGCGCCTGTGCATACTGAACGTCCTCACCATCCTGGTGCTCTCTGTGCTCGGCTGCTACAGAGACACAGCCTGACTCACGTCTGCGATAATAAAACGAGCAGCTCACTCTGAAACCTCCCGCTTGACGATGACGACGTTCATCCCAGCGTTGAGCTTCTCGGCTCAAGCGGTGGCCTGCCCGGGCGATGCCTCGGAGTCGACCCGTTCCGCGACGTACACGTCGCCGGTCGACTACGACGGCTCAAGCGAGAGCGAGAGCGAGCTCCTGCTCAGTCTCTTCGGCCATCCCGAACACCCGAGCGACGACGTGTCTGACCGAGGCGGGCGTCCGTTTCCCTACACGCGGTCCAAGACTCGGTGGCGGAAGCGCCCGAACGACGAGCTCAAGTACTTGCGCTCGCAGATTCTCGAGCTCGAGCGCTTGGTCGCGACTCTGAGCCATTCAGGCACCCGACCGAAGCTTTTGGGCAATGGCCACGACTCTGGGGGCGACAACCAAGCGGAAGCGCTCCGGAAACTCTCGGACGAAAGCCACAAGAACAAAGTGGAGGCCGCTCTGGCCGAGAACCGGAAGCTTAAGTCCATGGTGGCGAGCCACTTCCACATCGCCAAGTCGCTCCAAGCCGCGCTGGACGAGAACATGCGACTGCGAGCGCGTAAAGTTTGCTGGCCGAGCAGCGCCGCAGCCTCGGACGAACTCGTGTTCGCGCTGCTGGACGAGGAGAAGGAGCTGCAGTACGCGGCCACGGACAAGGTCCTGGACGCGAGCGGCATCGCCAGGATCTACCACCCGTACTTCTCGGAACCGGAGCTTCACCGCGACACGGGGGGCGTCTACTTCCAACACAGCGACGTGCGCGTGCTCCCGTTCTGCGTGGCGGACGTCGTGCGCGCTCTTCGGCACAGTTTGATGCATGGCTCGAGGGTCGGTCCGGCGCAGCACTGCCGGAAGTTCCTCATGCACGACGCCTTCTCCCAGGCCGTCACGGTGGACAACGTGGAAGTCCCGGGCACTCGTCCGGCTGAAATCAAAGGCCGACACTTGCTGTGGTCCGTTGTCAAGCCTGACCGCACAGTCATCAACTGGTCAAGCTTCAACGAGTACGACGGAGCGAAGCACATTCGACTGCTCAAGAGGTTGTGGTTCTCGGTGGAGCCCATCGCCCTACACAGCGGCCTGACGGCGCAAGGCTGCATTCTAAGGACCATCGCTCGGTTCACACCGGTGGACCCCGAGACCAAAATGAGTGACATCGAAGACATGGCCGATGTCATCCTATCCGGCTACAAGCGCGACTCCGTCCGAGTCGTCATGGCGGTGAGAGATCAGTTGGCAGCCTTAGCCGCATCGAGACGAGATTACAAGGGGCCCTGAAAATGTCCTACTGGTATTTCTGTGCTACAAATATGTGTATGTGTCTGGCTAGGACAAGATAAATGGAAATACAATGACGCTGGTACTATTAAGTTTTTTTACGGACGCGAGCATTGAGATGTTCGTTAAGAGGACGTGCCAACTCGAGTCGCTCGTAAAGCGTGTAAAGCATTCACGACTGAGCTGAACGATCGTAAAGCGATCCGCAGCAATGCCCCACTACATTTTTGAAGACAATACGGTGTCTTCGATTGATGAAATCCAAAGATACTCGATAAGATCACATGGCATGATCCTGGAGCTTGTTTTATCTGCTGCTCGATGCAACCCCAAGCCTTCGTCAAGTGAAGACGTAAGCGAATCCCTCTCTGTACTTCAGCTGCTTGAACATGTAGCGGTCCGCTGCATTGTACTTACATGTACATCGAGATTTCCATTGAATTTTACCCACGCTCTTATGAATACGTCGTTCGGCGGGTAATGACATAGAAGCACTTCGGCCAGCAGTACACACTTTGCCTGGCGGTTTAGACGGACCAAACGAGAGCGTCAGCAACCTCCTTTGGAATTTGTTTAGCTCAGTTAGAACCGAGTTGCTCATCAGCCGATGCTTCTGACCAACAAGGGCAACCATTTCCTTATACTGTACTCGCTCGAAGAACGCTCGAAGAAACGATGGCAAGCGAGTACATGCAGTCTCAAGTGGTCTGGATGGAAAAAAAATCACTCGCCGCCTTGAGCGCCTCGAGCACGCGACCAGAATTGCTGAACTGGAGCCGACGTGTTACGGAAGACAATGGAGAAGAACCGACAGCCACGATCGATGCCCGCAGTCCAGTTTCAAGTCGCGAAAGCTCTTCAAACGGCAATTGACGAGCACGTTCGACTGCGAGCTCGCAGATATCGTTGCCCCGTAGTGCTGCAGTGCTAGATGAATTGATATTGGCGTTGCTGGACGAGGAGAAGGAACACCACTACGCAGAGTTCGACAGAGTGCTGGAAGATGGAGGGATTGCTCGGGTTTACACTCAGTTAGAATTCCAGCGAGACGCCAGTGGAGTTTCGTTCCAGCACAATGAGGTGCGCTTGCTTCCGTTTGCAATGACCGATGTTGCGTGTGCCCTACGCCACTGCTTGAGCCAAAGCACAGGGTGGTCACAGGACGTGCTTCATTGAGTACAACGGCAGCAGACACGCTCGATTGCTCCAAAGAATCTGGAGCAAGTACTCTTGAAGAAGGAGGACAGTTTGAACCACCAGTACGGCTCGTTGACGCGGGTAGTCGGTCGTCTGATGCCAGTTGATGTACCGAGCTCGACCTCGAGAAGGCAACCACCGCAGCACCAGCACAATGGGATGCCTACCCACACACCTCGTTGTGGCAGATAAAGCCACGGAGACTGCTACAGTACCCCTATTGTGTTGACTCACTTTCCATGATGTTTGCAACTCGCCCCGTTGATCATTTGTAATCGACCCTTGTGTTGGCTTGCTATGCACTACTTGCGTAACGCGTAAGAGCAGTGCTATGCTAGCTTGGGCTTTGATCGGTGTGTGTCCGTCGTGTTCGTTGAGTTCCTTTGACGACAACTGACTCGAACCTCGTACGCACGCTTCAGTTGCCAACCGAAACAGGTTGGGAGAGCCGGCCGAGCTACCTCAGCGATGAAAGAGTCCTACGACCGAGAAGGACGCCCATTTCCATACACCCGATCGAAGACGCGATGGCGCAAGCGTCCGAGTGACGAGGTCAAGTTCTTGAAGGCCCAAGTGGCCGAGCTGCAGAAGTTACTAGCAGCGCTTGAGTCAAGCGAGGCGCCGTCAAGTGTGGGAATGCTGCGGGAACTCCGTCGGGAAAGTCAAGGGAACGAGTTGGAAGCCGCAAGGAAGGAGAACCAGAATCTGCGCGCGATGGTCGTTCGGAAGTTCCACTTGGCGCGATCTCTCCAGTCTGCCATTGACGAGCAGGTTCGGCTGGGCTGGGGGCGCAACATCTCGTGGCCTACGCGCGCTGGAGCATCAAACGAGCTCGTGTTCGCCTTGCTGGACGACGAGAAGGAGCGACAGTACGCAGCGCTCGACGCGGTTCTGGACGAATGTGGCCTAACGCAGATAAACCACCAGTTTTTCTCGAGGCTTCGGCTCCAGCGGACCGGAAGAGGAGTCTCCTTCCAGCATAACGAGGTGCGCATGCTTCCGTTCAGTGTTGACGACGTGGCGCGCTCGCTGCGTCACTCCTTGAGTTTCGGGGCGAGAGTTGGGCCGACCAAGCACTGCCGCGATATCCGGATGTACGACCAATACTTACACGCCATCACCGCTGACAGCGTCAAAGTACCAGACGCCCAGCCCGCCGAGGTAACCTCCAGAGTGCTGCAGTTGTGTGTCGCCCAGCCGGAACGCACGGCTGTGACCTGGTCGAGCTACGCTGAGTACAAAGGCTCCAAGCTCGTCCGTCTGCTGGAGAAGACGTGGGTCGTCATGGAGCCCACTCCGTTGGAGAAACTCGGTTTGGTGTCAATGGGAGGGAGAACCCACGGCACGTTGATGCGGGTCGTTGTCCGCTTGACGCCGGTGGAGACCGAGCTCGATCCGCAACAGCGGGAGGATGTCGTGGAGATGGCAAGTATCGTCATCAACACATATCAACGCCATGGCCAACGGATGTACCAGGCGATGCTGGAGCAGTTGAGCGACTGCATGCGGAAGCAGGCACACACTTGTTGACAAGGACCAGACTGGAAGTGCTTCCGCTAGGGTTACGGGGGACGTCTTGGCCCAAGAGTCTTGGGCGGTTCCTTGCTATACGAATGTAATGAGAACCTCAGCTCGACCCGTTTCGTGGAGTTATCAGGTATGGATACCTAGGGCATTCGCGCTAAACTCGATAGTAATTCACGAAACCCCAAGTGCTCGCTAGGATAATATGGCTTCAAGAAGGCAGCAGAGAAGATAACGAGGATTTTTGATAACCTGTCCACGTACACAAGGCAATCCCGAGTTCAAGTACTCTCGAGCTCACGTAGGTGCCCACAGGAGATCGGACACCTCGATCGAGATCTCTGGACGAGGCAGATGTTCCAGCAACTTGGCCGTTTCACGTGTCCTGGCCGCCGCAATTCATGTTGAAGGCACGGCTTGGTAGAGGTGGCCACGGCGGAAAACCAATCGCTCTCATGCCAACGGGACCGGAGCTTGTGGCTGAAAGCTCTTCGGCGCTACATCACCATTGTCACCTTCCTCGAACTGGCTCAAACGTTCTTACGACCAATAAAAACGAGATCCATGTAAGGAAAGCCCAACGTTCACTTCGTTTGCGTGACTAGCTCCATCTTATCCGGCAGCTAGTACAACGGTAGCCTACAGTGTTAACTGCACTGTATCGGATATGAAGTGGTGAGGATGTTCTGCAAGGATTTGCTCCTCTGTGGCTTTTCAAGACGTTTGTACGTATACAGCAGGAAACCCCACGCACGAGCGGAAACTCTATGCGATATTACCTCCTTAGTGTGCTTGCGGGCATCGGGTGGCGGGCCCGATGGTCAAACATAGAGCACCTGTTTTTTTTAATCAAGACTAAACATCTTGGTATGATAGGCGGCAACAACAGCGTGAACTTCTGTACGCTTTGTGCTATGTTGGAGCGCCTTTGCCTTTACGTTCCTTATGCTGTTGACTGCTCTCAGCGAAATAGATATGACCTCAGTTTGCTGCGTGCCCTTGTTGACGAACGAACCGGGGCCGATATGCCAGCACTCTCCAATTGACCGCGCCAAGATGAATACTAGTAGTACTCTGCAAGAACCCTGGGACCTCCGTGTCGAAGAACCGGCCTGGAACGGTTATGCCGGAGCTGTTGGATCGCCGACTTATTCCCCGACTAGCGACTCGGACGGAACAAGTGAGAGCGACGGCGATCTGCTAAGCCTGTTCGACCAGCCGGAGCCCAACCACTCGACGAGGAAAGAGCGATTCGACAGAGGAGGTCGCCCGTTTCCGTACACCCGATCCAAGACGCGTTGGCGCAAGCGTCCCAGTGACGAGATCAAGTACCTGCGCGGTCAACTGGTCGAGCTGGAGACGCTGAAAACTGCATTGGGCAATCCCGACACGAAGTCGATTCAGCTGAATGGACCTCGGGTGTCTGGCGACGACGAGCACACTGAGGCACTACGGAAGCTCCATGAAGAAGAAGACCACAGCCAAAAGCTGGATGCCGCGCTGGCGGAGAACCGAAAGCTGCACGCGATGGTGGCGGCCGCTTCCAAGTGGCGAAGGCACTCCAAGACGCGATCGATGAACACGTACGGCTGAGAGCACAAAAAGTCTATTGCTCGGACGGCGCGGCAGTGCCAAACGAGTTGATCTTCGTATAATGGGGCGAAGAGGGGGCAGAAATTGCGTGAGTTTTGGTGTTTAGTTCCACGCAAAGGTGCCTTGTAAGCTTGTCCCGTAGTGAAGAAGTGAAGAAACAACTATAATCAAAACTACTTTACGATGAAGTCGTTGCCGTTGGCGCCACAGCAAACGCACATATGACGTGTATTAACTCGATGCACGAGGTTAGTTCTCACCGATACAAGGAATTGGCAGTAACTCCTTTCAACGAGTTCGGTGAGAATGACTGAGATCTTGACACGAGTTTCCCAGTCTGGTAAGTTGCCACTGCACTGATTCCTTGAACACTGTGCGGTAATTGATGCGCCAGACAAATGCAGCTTGCTGCGCCGAATGAAGTCGAGTGAAAGATACATAACATGAGGAGGAAAACTCGCGATTCAGGAGGCAATAGAATGCATTTGCACCTCGAGCGTATTCTACTAAAGGTGGGGAAGCACCGCACGTTATCAGTACAACATGAATGCAGGACGTGACTAATTCGAGTTTCTTTACTGCACCAGAGCTGCGGGGATACGCGTGATGGAGGGACGAGCCCAGCTCGTCAAGTAAATGTGGTCGCCAAAGCGAGAAGCGCCCGAAACAATCGGCGTCTGACCCTGGGAAGCCTCGTACACGTGACGGACGTCACCCGTCTCCAGATCCACAGAAGCGAACACTCCGAGGCGGTGCACAAAGATCACCGTCATCCACGTCGGCAGCAGCGAGAAAATCTTGCGCATCTTGACGCTATCCTTGATGTAGTTGAAGATGCCTCCGTCGTTGCGCGACACCATTCCGACCATCAGCACCTCCGTCTCATTCTCCCCCGCGCCCACCTTCTCGATCGAGAGGTTGTCGGGCTCGCCGGGCAAGAAGGCAAAGTCCTTGACCTTCTTCATCTTGAAGTCAAAGCGCACGACCTTGTTCTGGAACATGAGTCCGATCAGCAGACCCGAGCCATCCTTGTCCAGCGTCAACCCATTCGGGAATCCAAGTGCACCGGCCACCACGTTCACGTGCTCGTTCCTCGGGTCGAAGTGCAGCAAGTAGCCCGTTGGCATGCGCTCCAGGAACTCCATCACCACACGGCTGCGCTGGAAGCGACGCGACGACTCCGTCACGTACACTTCTCCCGTCTCGTGCACCACCGCGATGCCATTGAGGAAGTTCACGTGCTCCTCTCCGACGCGACTGAACAGCAGCGTGCGCTCGCCCCGGGCGTCGAACAGCAGCACGCCCTTGTACGCGTCCGCCACCAGCAGCACCTGGTCGCCCGCGAACGTCGTCGCGTCCGGGATTCTCTTGAGAAACTTGGCGAACGGCTGGGCGGGCGCGAACACGAGGCCCAGCGGGCGTCCGCACGTCGGCTCCATGTCCAGCGCGCCGCACTCGGGCACGTCGCGCCCGGTCCGTGAAAAGTTGCGGAGCTCGTCCGCCGCCGCGCCGAAGCTCGCGAGGCGGCCGTCGGCCAGTCCGACGTACGCGACTCCGTCCTGACTCACGGCCAAGTCTTCCGCGCTCAGCGCCTGGCCGGGGAAGAGGCTCTCGGCCAGGGGCGCCTCGAACAACGCCGTGTTGCGCACGAGCGCCTTGGCCTCGTCGTAGCGCGCCTCCTGCTGGCTGGTGGACAGGGCGTACGCGTAGTCCAGCGGCTGCGGCTCCACCTCGCCCGGATACTGGTCCAGCGCCGAGGACAGCAGCATCACGAAGAAGCACGCGGCGAACAGCTCGCGCGACAGGAAGTTGCGCACCGAGATCATCGTAAGTGATACGGGACACCTTGACGAATGACATTGGACGGTGGAGTGTAACGGTCGGCGTACAGTGGGTTGGGTGCCTCTCACACCGTCTTATGATTTAATACACCTGCTACAGTAGATTAGGTACAGCATGCTTAAACGCGTTTATTAATACCTCCAAATCCTATATATTGGCCATTCCTTTTGGGCTTCACGAAAGTGAGAATGGTTATTGTATAGTACGACACCACCCTGCTGATTACGACGATCGTGGGGCGCTGACGTACTTTGGTTCCTGTTCAATGCTGTTTGAGCTAGTTAGTTCCTCACTTGAACAAGGGCCTAACTGGCCGTCTAGCGTGAGGTTTGGACGAGTTCAGGACGCTTGGAGCACAATAACAACGAGGTTATAGACCTGGTATTGCAGGGCCATCGCTGTAATACCGTCCCACTGCGGTCACAAATTATACACATCGCGCCACCAAACTAGGATAATTGGCTGAACGGCAACCATTGACACATTAGCAATAGCAGAGAGTAGCCATGTCGACGGATTTCTTCGCCTCGAGCGCCACGGCCACGGGTCCGGCCTTCTGCCCGCATTGCGGCACCATCCTGGACCACCCGGACACCAACAGCATCGTGTGCTCCGCCTGCGAGTACCGCTGCCGCTACCAGGGTGCGTCTCCGCAGCCTCCTCTGCCAATGGCCATTGACACACACACACTGACCATCGTCTACTGCCCCTTGCTGCAGACCTGCCGTCGCTGACTGTGGTGACCCAGAGCGAGGACAAGCCGACGCCCAAGTGGCTGGACGCCGAGAAGGTCATGAGCGAGGTCACGGGTCCGGCCCGCGCCACAGTGGAGGAGACGTGCCCCAAGTGTGGCAACCCGGAGATGGACTACTACACGCTGCAGCTCCGCTCGGCCGATGAGGGCCAGACGGTCTTCTACGAGTGTAAGAAGTGCGGCCACAAGTTCTCGGTCAACAACTAAGCGGTGGCTGCCCACGCACCATATAGATCTATCGATACATGTAACACGTTCACCTCGACGATGTAGTGGTTGTCACTCTATTTTACTGCATGGTAGCTCCATGTTGATGACGAGGGTGAGGTACATGACGAGCTCTCAGGCCAAGGAGCTTTCGGATTGAGGCCGATACGGCCGTCGTGGCTCAGCAGTGCTCGGAAACCTTTAGCTGGGACGCGAGAGGTGCCGGTGACAAACTGCGCGCTCGTCTTGAGCCCAACCTCCGTCGCAGCGACGACCTTCATTTTGAGCAGAGTGCGACCGCAAAATCTTCTCGCTTCGAGTAAGACAGCCGGTCGAGTGTAGATTTGCTTCCACTACGCGCATGCGTGCGCTGCATTGATAATGATCACTATTTCCTGCCTATTGTCTGGTAGTTTGCTGCGCCTCAGTGCTCGCGGCGATCTCGGTCGCGATGACGTTCGCGGCTCCGGCTCCGATCGCGGTCTCGGTCGTAGTAATCGCTGTTGGGGCGGTGCGGGCGGTACGGTCTGCTGCGGCTGTGGTGGGCTCCGCTGCGGTAATGTTCGTTCCGCTCACGATATCCGCTGCGCTCGCCTCGCTGGCGCACATTGCGGTGTTGGTCACTGTTCTTCGCGTTGCCGCCATTCGCTGCGGCTGCTGCTGCCATCTCTTCATGGTGGCGCTTCTTCGACTGATATTCGTGCGTGGACGACACGCAGAACTTCGGCAGACTGCAATGCAACAATAAGCGTCAGTTTCGCCCAGCGTGCAAAGGGATGGCGGTACCAACGGCTAGCAACTTACTCTCGCGGCTTGCACGTTTGCACACGCCAGAAGTAGTCGTGGTCCATGGCTTCTGCGGCTGTGATGCGCTTGGCAGGGTCCAGCTGCAATAGCTTTTCCAGTAGGTCGATTGCGTGCGGCGGGAAACTGGACATCAAAGACAGGCGAGTCAAAGCAGTCAGCTCACGCTCACAAAGCCGCACACTCCTGATCAAGCAGCGTGTGGCACCTACTTTTTGAACCGCTCACGCAGTGGGCAGACGTATTTGTCGTCCATCTGGAAACTCTCAGCTCCTGGCAGTTTAAAGAATCCCGGCCAGGTTTCCTCCGTCGGCATGCCGCAGAGGCCAAATATCAATTGGAGCTGCGTGATATTCATACCAAGCACAACAAGTTCGGGTAAGTATCGCCTCCGCACTCAATAAATCCGGCAACCAAGATCACGAACCTGCTCGATCTCGGTCTTGCCCTGTAAGATGGGCTTCCCCAACAGCAGCTCGCCAAAAATGCAGCCAATCGACCAGATATCCACCGAGAAATCGTATGACGTCGAGCCCATTAACAGCTCCGGTGGTCGGTACCAAAGCGTGACGACCTTGTTTGTATACCTTCCAGCCTTGGCGTTGACTTCGTTCCAGAACCTCGAGAGACCGAAATCGCCCACCTTCAGCATGCCTTGGTTGTTCAGCAACAAGTTGGAAGCCTTAATATCGCGATGGATAATTTTGTTGCGGTGCATGAACGCGATGCCTATGAGTAGCTGGCGCATATAGCACTGGATCTGCGTGCGCGTAAACTTGACGCGCGGGTGGTTCAATAGGCCTGACAGATCGTGCTCCATGTACTCGAAGGCGAAATACAGCGGCGGCCTCTTGCCTTCCTTAGGCGGGGCTGCAGCGTTTGCAGCACGAACCGCGAATAAAACAAGTTTTTGTTGAGATATGCCATCACTTTCCCCAGAAAAGCGAAGTGGCAATAATCAACGTACCACTGGACGATACGATCTCCTTCAGCTCCACGATGTTTGGGTGCTTCAGGTACTTGAGGATCTTCATCTCACGAATAGAAGTCACAGGAAACTGCAATAGCAAAAGCGAGACTCGTTAGCTGTATCGACCAGCCGCATACACCAGCAAGACAAACATACCCCGTTCTTCTCCACATCCGGCCTCAGCTTCTTCAGTGCCACGATGTCCTTCGTCACCTTATGCTGGCACTTGAATACCTCACTACACACGTCACAGTATCAGTGTCAACATCCACCGCCCGCACACTCCACTCGCCACCCCCAACTCCACGCACCCATAGGTTCCCGACCCAACCTTGTCAATGATGCTGTAGCTGTCGATATCTCCGATATAAAACCTCGGTTTCTTGGCGGGCACTTCCCGCACCATCTCCGTGGCCATGATCTCGCGCTCCCTCACTGCACTCCTCATGGACGCAATGACCGACGACGACGAGGCGTCTGCCAGCGCCGTCAAGTCCGTGGAGCTGCCTGTCTCCTCCCGTTCGTCGTCTCCGTCGTCTCCGTCGTCTCCGTCGCTTTCCTCTCTCTCCTTGGGCGTCTCGGGTGGCGGCGGCGGCGCTTCAGCCTCCTCCGTGGCGTGTACCGCCCCCGCCAAGGCCTCGGACAAGTCCACAGCGATCTTGGCACTGGGAGGGGAGAACGGCGGCGGTGGAGGGGGCGGCGGCGTGCCCAGAGGGCTCGTAACAGGTGGCGAAGGCGGCGGCGGCGGCGTGGGGAAGCTCTGCGGCTCTGCGGGCTCGTCCGCGCTCTCCACACTGCGCGCGTCGTCCTCGTTCTCCTCCAGCGGGCGGTACTTGGGCGGCGTGCAGCTCGGTGGAGGCGGCGCCGGCGGGTCCTCGGGGCACGGAGGCAGCGGAGACGAGAAGCTGGAGCTCTGGCCGCCCTTGGGCTTGGGAGCGACGTCGGGAGTCGCGAGAGCGAGGACGGGGGCGTTGCGCGTCGCTCTGCGGGCCTTTGGGGCGGCTTTGGAGGGTTTCTTGGGGTTGCTCGGGGCTGCTGGAGACGGCGAGGAGGGCGCTGGGGGCGGCGGCGGCGAGGAGGAGGGCGCGGGAGGCGCAGGAGGGGACGGAGGCGGCGCCGCTTCCGCCATGGCTGATGCTGCTGCTTGGCCTTGCTTGCTGTGGGCGAAGGTGGACCGAAGCCTCCGTGTTGGAGCGACATCCATAGTTGACTCCAGTTTGTATGGGTGTTACCCTACCCTCTCAAATGTCTTGGCATTTGTATCTGATCAACGCTTTTGTGTAAGTATACACACTTGCTTCGAGCGACATCCGTCGTCACATGCATGGACCACTTCAACGTTGGCACCTCGCGAGCCAATGCAAAGTGCATGCCTTCCAGAATTCGTTATCAATCGAGACTCCATTCCTCGCCAGAGCTTCGGAGAAGAGGACGTCCAGAAGCATTCGCTGGTCATTTTGATCAGTCCTCCCCAACTGCGGATGTTGAAGTTTGTTGCCAACGGTCGTGCGACGATTGAGGCCCGCAGCGTTGACACGAAGGAAACGACTGGAGACGTTGCTGCGTTGACCTCCGCTGGGGTTCCACCCAGTTCCTCGCTTTCTGGCTGGAGAGCGGATGGCGCAGGGCATTGGAGCGGCGTTGACGCTGCTGAGTGGGATCAACCAGAGCCTGAGCAACTCGTCCTCGTCCTCGGACGGCAGTGCTGGCGGACTTGTGGGCATGGGGGGCGTGATGCCGCACCAGCGACAGAGTGCGTGCTGTGTCGAGAGGAGAGCAGGCCTTGTTGGCCCCATACTGACCACCTTTTGACGACCAGGCATCGAGTTCTACCTGTACATTTTCCTGGGCGTCGTGGTCGCGCTGGCTAGCGGGTCCATGCTGCTGTACTGCATGCACCAGCGCCGACTGCAGCTATTCCAGCACGATGACAACGCCAGCAACAACATGCAGAGGCACTTGCTCGAGGACAGCGTCATTCAGGACGGACAGGAGGAGTGGCAGTGCTCGGTGTGCTACCACGAGAACCATCCTGTCAAGAGAGAGTGCCTCATGTGCGGCACGCCGGAAGGTACCGTTGGTGGAAGAAGGTGTTCAGCGTTATTTCTTGTGCTTACCTGCCTCTTGCGTTGTATCGCGCGCAGTTGTTTCGACAGGAGCGGTGCTGCCACAGGCACCAAGCGGCAAGCAAGCGAGAAAGTCGTTCCAGCTCCTCACCAGTGAGTCGCCCGAGTCGCAGGCTGCGCTCGCCGCGCGGAACCGCTCGTTTCATGTCCGCAGACTCAATGAGATGAACTTGAATCAGCGACAGCGGGGCGCTCGAAGACGCCACTTGTGGCAACGCGAGCGAACTGCTGACGGCCAGTTCCGCTGGGTACGCGTTGCCCACTGCCAGCCATCTCGGATCAGTCAATTCGCCGCGAATATCCGCGCCAGTTTGCCTGCCGCTGCAGCTTCCCTCTTGCCAGACACTGCTACCGAGAGCGAGCGATTGTCAGCTCCTGCTGCATACACTTTCGATGAGGAATCGCACGGTTCCACTAGCCCGCTGTCGATCACGAGGACCAGTCACAGCAACAGGGAAGATATCGGCGTCGAAACGGAGCTAACCATGGTGGAGTCGGCGGGTGCTGACGGAACGTACTCACCTGCCATCCGCAAAAACGTCCGTAGGTGTCGTAGCCCAGCCAGCTGCGACGGTCTCACAGCATCAGCAGTAAGCACGGACGACGGACTGATAGCACAGCCGTCCGTTGGCTACGTGACGCACGTGAACGAGCAAGGTCAAGCTGAATGGGTACCTGCAGACACGCTGGTTCACGAGCGCGCTGCCGTAGCTGCGATCGACATCGAGGAATTTCCACGGGCCACCACCTACATCGACTTCGAATCAGTTGCAGCTCTCCCGTTCAAAGCCAAGGTGCGGTGGTTCCTCAAAGAGTTGGGCAAAGTGGCTGTACCATGGGATGAAGGCCACTTGCTCCTGAAAATCCGTCGCGACGCAGTGCTCAGTGAGTCCATGCACTTGCTCATGCTGGTTCCAGCCGCCGATCTACGACAGCGCTTGCGAATCGAATTTATCGATGAGCCTGGATTGGATGCGGGGGGTCTGCTGCGCGAGTGGGTTCTGCTTTTATGCGAGCAGCTCTTCGACGAGGGCTATGGGCTGTTTCAGCGGACGTATGCTGATCAATCAGGCTATTGGATCAACCCGAACTCGCGCGAAATTCATCGCGATCACTTGCACTGTTTCCAGTTCGTTGGGCGGCTGCTGGCGAAATGCCTGCTGGAGGGACAACTCTTGACGGCGCATCTAGCGCTTCCGCTGCTCAAGCATCTACTCGGCGTCCCGATCTCGTTCTCCGACCTCGAATTTCTGGATGCAGAACTCCATCGTAACGCACTCTGGCTTCGGGATAATGATGGTGCCGAAGCGCTCGCTCTCGACTTCACGGCTCAGCGACAGGGAAATGATGGATCTGTCATCACGGAGGAGCTCAAACCAGGCGGCACAGACATATCCGTGACGGACGCCAACAAGGAAGAATACCTGACCCTACTACTCAAGCACAAGATGTTCGGTGGAGTGCGCGAACAGCTCGAAGCGCTGCTTCAGGGTCTGTACGACGTACTTCCGCGTACGCTTCTGGCAGTCTTCGATTACCAAGAACTGGAGCTGCTGGTGTGCGGGGTGCCGTCAATCGACGTCGACGACTGGGAATCACACACCGACATCCGCTTCATGCGCGCTGAGCAGGGCTTGAATAAGCCAGCCGCACCCGAGTGCCGAGTCGTGCAGTGGTTCTGGGACGCTGTGCGCGCGTTCTCTCAAGAAGAGCGCGCACGTCTCCTCCAGTTTGTCACTGGCACCTCTCGCGTCCCAGCTGAAGGTTTCCGAGCACTGCTGAGCCACGACGGCCGTATACGCCGCTTTGGTCTTCAGCTGGTGGCCATCGGCGCGCCACCTACCGGCCTCTATCCGAAAGCTCACACGTGCTTCAACCGCCTTGACCTGCCTGTCTACCGCTCTTACGAAGAGCTCGTCACGTACCTCACCCTCGTCATCAACATGGAGATCACAGGATTCACCATGCAGTAAAACCAACAACACAAAAAGTGATAGCCACTACATGTACATCGTCGAGGTGAACGTATCGATATATCTATATGGTGCTCTTCTGTTGCTAATCTTTGTCAATGGTTGCCGGTCAGCTAGTTTGGTGGCGCATGTGTGCCAGCAGTGGGGTGGTATTACAGGGTCACTGAGAATGTCCAATCCTGTAATACCCAGATCTCACCTGGGTCCTAAGACGACAGGAAGACAAAGCTCATTAACCCTTTTAATTGAGCAACTTCGACTTGCAAGACTAGCCTTTCAGGAGAACCACTCGCTCCACGCGAAATCGCCGCGTTGCTGCGCGCTCTGCGATGTGGACGAACTGTTGTGAGTGGTGCGCTTGGCGGGGATCTCGACCCGGCAAATTGGACACGAGTTGCCGATCTGCAGCCACTCGTGCAGGCACGCCGTGTGGAACATGTGCTGTGTTGAAGATGGACACGCCGTTAGAACCGAAGCGGAAAGCAGACTCCACTGTATTGCATACCTGACACGGCATCCGCGTGACCTTCTTGCCGATCGACATCTCCACCTGGCAGATAACGCACTCGCGAGCGTCCTTCCGCACGATAACGTCGGCCGAGACGCCTTCGTCGCGTTTGGTGTGGACAAACTCCACGAAGCTGCGTGGACGTAGCACCAAGAGTAGTCGGGTTAGGCCTCTTTCATGCAAGCATACATGCTAGTATCATGGTTAAGCTTACCCTTTGCCAACCTTTGCGCTCATCATGAAGGCAGGAATCGTCACGTCCTTGCTTTCACCAGAAGAGTCCGTCATCGTATACGGCCACACATCGACCGTCTGGATGATGGCCACACCTGCAGCACCTGCTGCTTGAGCACGAAGAACCTTGCCTGCAAATGTGCAGCCCCCGCGTACCATCACCACGATCTGTCATAATAAATTCGAAAGTAGTTCAAGCAAATGTTACATCATGAACGACATGCCACTTCGCCTGGCAAAATATCGTCACCTTGTCTGTCATTTCGTTGGCATTCTGGAAGGGTTTAGCACCGTCGAGTGGGTCAGCTATGACCACATTTCGTTCTTTGAGCGATTCACAGGGGCCAAAGTTCCCGGGGACAGCGATCACCTGGCGGAACAGCATTCAGGCCACATCGAAAACGGATAAATGCCGCCCCTTCCAGCTTCATAAATCTATCCCGCATAGTGCAATCGAGAGCCCACCTCGCCCTTGATCCCCTTTACGACGACGGCCACTTCAATCGTCGACGCCTGGTCAGCAGCGAAGGAGCCCAGGTTCGTCACTGTCCCCACCAAGGTAGTCCGTGAAACACCAATCAAGTCAGCGTCAAATTCTAAACTAAAAGCAGCAGTCCCCGCACCCTTACCAGCCTCGTCAGATGCGGGTCGACGCGCTCCTGTATCCCCTCCTCCATTCCAGTCGTTGCCGACTTGTGTCAGCAAGCGCATGACCATCGCCTGCAGCTCCTGCACACTCGTCTCGGAGCCGCCAAGCATCGCGCCAGGAATGGTCTGCACACCGCGGCCAACAATGTTCATCTCTGCATCAGAACAACCCCGTGACATGCCGCAGGCCAGCACATCCAGACCTGCCCCGCCTCCGCCGCTGCCTGCTGCCGGCGCTCCAACTCACAGCCACAGATCAGGCACCGCTTGCCGTCTATAGCGCCGAACCACAGCACAACCCGATAGTAATTAGTCCACCATTGCAACTGAAGGCCGCGACTCCTAGACCACCATTCTCCCACCTGCCGTCGTGGCTTGAGGGGCCTCGTTGCAATCTCTGCAGAAGAGCTCCACAGCCGCTGCAGTCTGCATAGTGACATCAACAGCAAGGGGTACGTGCTGGTTACTGCGGGGACTGCCTCCCAGCGTGCTATCCACGTACGTCGACCGAAGGCGGGCCCGTGAACGCCAGGTCATCGAACGATGCCATGCTTTTCGAGGAATGACACGGTCTCGCGAAAGTCACCCGCTTAAACCGATCGTTTGTACCCATGTGTCAAAAGGTACTCGAAAAGCCAGCAGATGCACACGATGCCGCAAGCTAGCTGCTGCCCACATCTTAGCCGGTAGGCACAGGTATACTGGCCGTGCAGCTACTTGCAACGTAGTCACACCGCCTGATGATGAACCACTACATGCCTGCCTGCATTCACTTGCGCGAGGTAAAGCAGAGAGACCAACACTGGCAGTTCCAACCTGCAGCACCGTCCTGCTTGCAACGTCGCATGGTCAGCGAGCGTCCTTAGTGTTTACGATGTCCGCAGCACGCAGTTGCAGTTGTTGTCACAGGGACCAGCCATGATTCCGCGCTCTCCTGGGAGTGTTGGTGACCGATTTGACCCCGCCGTCTGCGAGGCAAGTACCGCCCGCGAGGAAATTTCAAGCAGCTATGGACCCCGTGTGGAGAGTCTCCAGTGGAGACCAGCATGGCTGGCAGTCGAGGGCCACCCGCGTGGCCCAGCAGGGTTCGTCCCCCTTTACGGGCCTGTGCAAGACTGTGCAAGACTGTGCAAGACTGCCTGTCGGAATGCAGATTAAAACCACTGAAAATGCGCGAGGATTGGCGACCGGTTCGTCTGCTTCAGGGCACGCTCCGGGGCGCTGGTCACCACCAGCGCTCGGGTCTGGCTTGGCTTGGCGCCTTCCCTGTACAGCTCGCGTCCAGTCGCCGTGCCGGATGGTTCCGCGTAGTTCCGAGTGCTACACTACTGCGCGGCGTATCTCGCGAGATTCCTGGGGCGACGCTCGTCATGGACGCGCGGAGCTGCGCGCGGCCCGCTGGGAGAAGCACGCTGCCGTCGCCCGGCACAGAGGGTTGTGCTCGACAGTACTAGGACAGGGGGTGCCATCGTCTCCAGCAACATCGCTCCATGGCAAGCGGCACTCCAACGCTAGAGCACTCTCGCCGCGCTTGCAGCCGGGATGGGAGAGCGTATACAAACTTAAGCCATCCGAACTTAGGTCGGAATCGCGCGGCGAAATTTGTAACCGTCGGCGCGTTACAAATTTTCTAAATAGAAAAAGCGCTAAATGTGTTTAAAAATATATCATATATTCTTTTCTAGCCGGACTCCTATTTTCAGTATTACGACCAATAAATTATTATATGATTTTCGGGCCAAACATATGTTAGGTCACATTTTCGCTGCACGTTATTCCGGTGGTTGACGCCGTTGACTTAACTAAGTCAGCGTGTTGACTTAGTTAGGGTCGCCCCCTTTACCAGCAACTCGACCCTATCTCAGCAACGTTCGATATTGCTTCCGTCCCAAAAGGAATAACCGCGACCATGCAGAGCTCGCTCCCTGTGCTCAGCGGCTCACTGCCTCACGCTCCAGTCCGGCCCGACAGACGCTGGGTCCACCTGTGAGGCCAGCGCCTGGTTGAGCTCCCAGCAGGGCCAACCGGGGCCCCCGTCACTCGCCGCGCGAAACGCCCAGCGAGTCTCCAGCTCGTGCCGCGCTTGCGCGATGTTTCCCCGTGGTTTGAGAGCGCGCCCGCCCGAGCCGGCTCGGATGGCTCGTGTATACAACCAGTCAGCTGTTTCCAGACAACCCCAACGACAAGGACGTCAAGGGCGAAAACCTGATTGCAGGGACAGTGGCCGATCCATTGGCCCTGGTGCTACCAAGACCGGTATCGGCGCCCGGCCAGCCACTCTCAGGCAGGTGGCGTCGCTCTCTGGAAGAGCGACGCCGAGTTGTGGTTGACTGGCTACGGGGCGAGGGCTTCGGACCTCGCCGGGACCCCGTACGTAATAACTACGAGAGAGCCGCCTCTCTCGTAGTTGTTTCGTGGCAAACGGCCAGAATTTACTGGGTGCAACGCAACCAGTTGCACGCACCAATAGGGCGCCCAAGCCTCGCAGCGCAGCGCACGCTGAGGACCGCGGGGCTCAATGAAATGCTGGCAATGATACACGGCGCCAAGTCGTGTATCTATGCCAGTTTTTTATTGTGACCTCGCAGGCCGTAGCCTCGGCCCTCGCATGCATGGCGGACTCAGGCGTACAGGTCCTCGTATACATTGACGGGAATCAGGCCTGCGAGAATGGAAACACGAGCCTAGAGCTCCTAGACTTTCTACAAGAACACGACGTCCCTGCCAAAGTCAGGCCCACCACATCCATGATGCACGAAAAATCCATGTGAGTATACATATGTATAATTACATGTATACGTCTAATTGTAAAACCTGATGGAAGGTATGGATCTTGGACACGAAGCTTGGACGAAGAGGAGGGAGTGAGCACGCTGGGCTTGACCGGAGCGAGGACACTTGACCACTTGAGGGGTAGAAGGAAGATTCGAAAGTGATTGATTGATCGGAGTTACTCTAGCTAGCCTACCGCATAG
>LGTU01000280.1:0-37666 GCA_001314425.1 Phytophthora pluvialis
GACCGGACTACGTTCCCGACGTTCTCATAGGAATTGATCCCGGGATGCGCTCTCTCGTTACAGCCGTGTCGGTGGGTCGTCTCCCACGTAGACGACGAAAACGCAGAGGACGGAACAGGCGTCGCCAGCGTCCGCGCCGACCTCAACGGAGTAATACCGTCGTGGAGATCTCTACTCGCGAGTACCGGCATCTGGCGAGGATGAACGACTTTCGCTTCTACAACGAAAACCTGAAGAAGCGGGAGCCGAGGTACGACGCGGTCGTTCGTGCGATGCCGTCCTTCAAGACCTCGAGCTACGACACGTACTTCCAGCGGCTGCAGTTGTTTTGGACGCACCTCCGGTTCCTGCTGGCGTTCTCTGCCGAGCAGGCATTTCTCCGGTGGAGGTTCACGCAAGACCGCGCAAAGATGAAGGCGTTGGATACGTTGGCGAAACGACTCGTGCCCAAAGTCAGCAAGCAGGTGTGCATCGCCTACGGAGACTGGAGCAGGCGCGATGGGATCAAGGGCCACGCCACCGGACCAGTCAAGGGGTTCGTGGAGGCACTGAAGAAGCGAGCAACCGTGCTCCCGATGAATGAGTACAGGACCAGCATCATGTGTTCCTGTTGTCACCAACGTCTCAAGCGAGCTCGGTTGTTCACGAAGATGAAGAGGGAGGAAGACGACGAGGACGTTCGGACGAAGGAGCGTCCGTCCAAGAAGGAGATGATAGAGATTGAGGAAATGCGAAAGTTCAAGAACCCCGAACTCGCGAACCAGAAAGTCGTTCTCAAGTGCACCCGGAACGTCTTGCGGTGTACCAACAGTCGATACAAGGCCAACTTCTGGAACCGAGACGTCAACACCGCGAGGAACATGCTGGAACTGCTCCAGAGCGGGCTGAAGAAGAAGCGAGGAGCAACACGGCTGAGAGCGTTCAGGCGAGGACAATAGCACAAAACGTAGAAAGCAACAAAAGTGTCTGGAAAGACTCGCAGCGAACACGTTGCGGGGATGCGTAGCCAGACACATACAAACATTCGTAGAACAGAGATACCAGTAGGACATTCTCAGTGCTTATCGTAATAGCTTGTACGCGGCTTGTCTAGCTGTGCTCTACCCACTGACGGTGAAGGCTCCTCGACCGACCGCGTGTGTCGTCGCTTAGTCACTCACTTACCCCGTAACAAATCACGAGGCCTTCGCGGCTTCCGTCTCGGCAGCAGCATTCGTGGAGTTGCTTCCGGTCTTCGTCATCTCCGAGTCAACGTCCGTGCCGTCGTTGCTTGCAGGCGACGCGGGCTGAGTCATCGGGCTCGACGGCTTCTTCTTGTCGTCAGTCACCGAATCCTCCTCGCCTTCCTCTGTCGTCTCCAGGTCGTCCAGCAGCTCGACAGGCTCCGCAGCCTCGTCGTCGGTGCCCGCCGAGCTCAGCGACGAGCAGGCAGACACACCGAAGTCCGTGGCCTGGTTCGGGCGCAGCAAAGTGAGGTCGAAGTGCGAGCCGTTCGTAGACAGGAACGTGTCCAGCATCTTGTCCTCCTTCGATGTAAGTGGTCGGGGCTTCGACGATCGCTCGCTGCTGCCACTTGGCGACAGAGGTGACAACGGGTTCTCTCCATCGCCCTCCTCATCCGGCTCAGGAACGTCGCGCTGCTCCTCATCAGGGCCATCCATGTAGTTGAACGCAAAGTCGTTGAACAGCTCGTCGTTCGAGCTCTTCACCGACGCAGGCGTGTCAATGGGGACCTCCACAGTGTTCATGTACGTCTCAAAGATATCCTCGGTGCGGTACTCCTTGGCGTGCTTCTCCATTAGAGCATACTGGCCCTCGAACAGCGCCCCCTTGCGCTCCACGCTGTCCCAGTCGAGTCCCTTGAACCACGGGTGGTGCTTAATGTGCTCAAATCCATGTTCACCCGAGCCCAACCGGTCGTCTTCGTTCTTGGTCAGAAGCTTGGACACAAAGTCCTTTGCATCTTCCGTAAACCGGGGAGAGAACTTCAAGTCCACGTTCACGATACGCTCCTTAATGAGACGGTTCGTCTTCGCGTTGAACGGCGTGCGACCGTCAATCATCTCATAAACCATAACACCCAGCGCCCACCAGTCCACAGCACGCGAGTACGACTTGCCGCTGAACACCTCAGGAGCCATCATCTGGTACGTACCCACAAAAGTGGTCGTGCGGCCTTGATCGGGCATGTTCTCCTTGGACATACCGAAATCCGTAAGCGCGACGTGACCATCAGAGTCCACCAGCACGTTCTCCAGCTTGAGGTCGCGATAAATAATATCATTCTGGTGCAAGTGACGGATAGCGAGTGCCACCTCGGCCGTGTACAGTCTTGTGCGATCCTCCGTGAACCTTCGTGCAAGTCGCATCTGGTCCAACAGGTTGCCACCAGGGTAATACTTCGACAGCAGGTAAAGCTTCGCCTCCGTCTGGAAGGCGTAGCACAGCGTGGCCACGTACGGATGTTTGATTCGATCCAGAATACGCCGCTCGGCGTTGGTAGCTTCCACAAGGCCACGCTGAATCACAAGTTTCTTGCGGATGGCCTTCATAGCGTAAAAAACACCTTCGTCATAGCCGTGTTTCTTACGCACAAGCTTGACACGGCCGCAAGCACCACGACCGACGAGCTTGACGATCTCAAAGTCGCCCAGACATACCGGATCATCGTCATCCGCAGTAGGGCGAATGAAGACGCTGCAGCGTTCCTGAGCAGCGGCGGTAGGGCTTGTGTGGTTCTTGGCACTGCGGTTCTTGCGCCGAGGGTCAATCAAGCACGGCAGCGACTGGCACAATGAGCACACACGCCAGCTGCCAAATGCCGGCACGAATTTGTCCTCGCAGCAGCGACTGCAGTACTTGACCTCGCACCACGAGCACGGGATACGTCGGTTCAGCATCGTCAGCTTGCGGTGGCAGATGCCACACGCGCTGATCTTGCTAGCGTTCACCGTAATGCCCGCGGCCTCGCCGCATCGGGCCGCAAAGGATCCGAACACGGAGCTCTTGACCATCTCCAGAGCGTAGGCACCACTGCTCCCCAGCACATTCGACGGCACAGTTCCCGCCGAGACACAGACGCAGCCATGCCGCGCGTGTCCCTGCGGAATCTTGGAGCCGACGTCAATCTCCGAGTTGAGGATCCACGCCACGGCGCGTCGTGCGAGCATTCTCCGTGCAAAGTACGTGTCGCTGTCGCTGACGTAGTGCGACGGCTCGACAAGCGCCAGAGCCTTGACGCGGTCCTGCATTACGCCCAGCCCATTGTCGTAGTTGAGGAGGTGCAGCACCATCTGGCCGCCGCGCGAGAAGGCAACAATGAAGACCTCGCTCAACAAAGGGGCAATGAGCTGGTCCCACGCACTCTCCACGTGGGCGCGCGGGTGGCAGCTCTGCGCCGCCGGGTTCATGATGACGACGCCGTAGTTCTCGCTCAGCGCCTTCTTGAGGTACGACATCATGGAGCCACTGTCGCTGTCGCTGTCAAACTGGTTCATGCAGATGCTCCTGCTCCAGATGCCGGCCTCTCGGTAGGGCACGATGACCAGCAGGCGCTGCTTGCTCTCGTAGCCGTCCGACACGTAGACCGTGCCCTTGGCGCAGTCGCTGCAGTGCGAGGCGTCGCTGTTCTTGCGGTCCACGTCCTTGCCGTAGAGCAGCTGGCGCTTGCTGGCGGCCGTGGCCTCCCAGGGCTGCGGCACCTGCTGCGGGGCGTCCTTGCTGGGCGAGTCGTTGTCTTTGAGGATGGAGCCAGCCAGCAGCGTGCGCGAGCGGCCCGAGTCCGTGTCGGAGGCCACAGCCTCCTCGCCCGTGGCCACGACCACCTCGCGGAAGCCCAGCTGCGAGCGCAGCTGCTGCTGCACGCCGCGGATGAGGTTGTCAACGAACACGCACGAGTCCTCGGCGCTGGCGCCGCTGGCCAGGCCCACGCTGCCGCGGCGGCCCGAGGCCGTGCGCACCACCTGCGGGCTGTTCATGTGCGCGTGCATCTTGCTCTTGCGCTTGGCGCTGCCCGCGCGCTGCAGGTTGCCGAAGCTGCCGAAGCTGCCGCTGAACCCGCCGAGGCTGCCGGAGCGCGGCTTCTTGTCCTTGCTGCCGGTCTGTGGGATCGCGAGCGGCTCGCTGCGGTCCGGGACTGGGGGCACGCCCGCGGGCGACTCCGGGTGGAGGGGCGTGATGGCTGCTGGGGGCGGTGGGGAGCCCGCTTTCGGATGGGTAGGCGGCTTCCTTCCGTCCGCTGTGAATCAACCAGAGCGACGACGACGACGACGACCTGCGCGTGACCGAGAGAGACTGGGTCTGCCAGCTGAGGCGAACATGCAAGGAGAGAGAGGGAGGGGGGAAAGGGGATAGGGCGCGGCGCTTTCCGTCAACAGGCTTTTCTGCCAATCAGATCGCGGTTGTGCTGCAAAGCTGGCTCTTTTAGGTCGAGGCCTCTTCCGCTGCAATGCTTGCCTTGGTGATCCGGCCGCCGTGTTCCTTCCTGCCAGGCGCATCGGAATCGGATCGTGAGCGCCTTCCTGTCTCTCGGTGCCGCCGCAACTCACTCAGCTCCCAGAGCCGATCTCTGGTCCTTTGTAGATCTCTGCAAAAAGTTGCTGGGCGCGCGGCGCAGATCAGGCTGCATCAGCGCCAAACGCCGTGTTCCTTCCTTACTTCCGCCCTTCAAGGCTTGAATCAAGCAGCGCGCAATGCTTCGACTGCTGCCTGTCAGGGGGCTGGACACCTGGCAGCGAGCATCTGCGATCTGCGACTCATGGAGTTCTGCGGCGGCAGAAGTCCGAGTCTTGCTGGCTGCCCTGGCACAGGGCCTTGCCGATCGTCGACGCAGGTGGGAGGCAGCGACTTGTCGCGTCTCCCATCGCGCCCATGGCTCGCAAATCGCGAGTCGCAATGCACACAAGAAACACGCCGCAGTCTTCGCGCTGCGGAGACGGAGGCGGCAACGACTCTGAAGTTCGCTGCTCATCACGGGCGGATCTTCTGAGCATAACCTGAAATGATTTCGCATCTGCCTTTAAGTAGGTTCGCATCTGCACATCGATAGGTTCGCACCTGCCTATCGATAAGTTCGCACCATGACCACCAGCTACAACGCCATACACGTGCTGGTGACAGCCGTCTCGCTGCCTGCATGCTGCCGTCGTCCACAGCGCTACTCAAGCCCGGCCTATTGCTCCACTGCGCCTCCATCCTCTTGTCTACTACTCGCCCAAGTTTTGCGCGTCAACTCGCTGGCGGGGCTGAGCTACGTAGCCTGGAAGTGCACGTCCGCTTCAGCCTCCGCCGCCGCTTCCAGTGTCCCTCTGCAGCAAGATACGCTCCACTCGCAGTGGATTCCACAGCGCCACGTGTCCTCTGTCCGCCCTGCAGCGCCAGATGCCAACGCGGCACTGGGACGCGGGCCCCACGACTCAAAATTCGAGGTTGACAACCCTCGCGTGGCGCTCTGGAGCGCAACAAGCGGCGCTATGGGCCGCTTCACGGTCGCCAAGCAGCGCATTCGCGCGGGAGAGCGGGCGCTCCAAGCGGTGGCATTTGCTGTAGTTGTCCGCCAGAGTTTGTCGCCTCGACGGTGTCACTGGTGCTTTGCGAGGCTGCGCAAGAAAGCGCTGCAGTGCGGGGACTGCGAGTTCGCGAGGTACTGCTCTCGCGACTGCCTGGCTGCAGATGCGGAGCTTCATGACTTTCAGTGCCAGGCACTGCGAGAGCTGAAGCGTGTACCTGTAGGGAGTTATGGTGGTGTGCGGGATGTGGAGACTGTGCACTTGGCGCTTGCGGTGCTGAGCATGGAGAAGTTTGTGCGGAATCCTCAGGCGTTAAGGCTGCTGACCGTTCATCGCCGTCACGATAGCAACCAAGACGAGGAAGCGCGAGCTGCAGTGGCGTTTATTGTCGAAATGACGGGGCAAGTTCTGGATCCCAAGCATGTCCAGACTACGCTTGATCGCGTTCGCTGCAATGCCCATCCGCTCTACCTTGATGGCGTCACGTGCGTGGGCACCGGCGTATTTCCTGAGGCAGCTATGGCGCTGAATCATTCATGCCTTCCTAACGTGGTGCCCAGCTTCGACCCACGCGCTCGGACGCTTGCCTTCCATGCTATCGCCGAGATACCGCGGGGTGGTGCGGTGGAGTATGCTTACATTGACTTGTTGCAGGCAAGAGAGAGACGTCGGACACTACTTGAACAAGGCTTTGGCTTCGACTGCATGTGCGAGCGCTGCACAAGTGAAACTGCGCTGCTCAACAGGGAAGACGACCCTGCAGAAGACGGAGAGGACGAGCAAGAGACCCGAGTGATGGAACAGCTGATGCAGCTCATGAATTCAAAGCAAAGCGATGTGAAGCAGCGAATTGCCCACTTGAAGAAAGAGTACGAAAGTGTCTTTGAGCGCAGTAGTGAGGCTGGATTTGCACTCTGCAGCGCGGAAATGCAGCTTGCGCGGGCCCAAGGCGACTGGGGCCACGTCGTCAAGGCAGCTGGGATTATGTTGGAGATCTGGATGCGAGGTGGTCTCCCTGATTGCTATCATATCACTGAAACACTGCATCTGCAGATGTGCTTGGCTGCAAAGGAAGCTGGGATGGCTGAGAAGGCAAACGCATCAGCCAAGCAGGTGGCACACATTCGAAAGATCTGTGGTTACTCGCACCCTGAGGCTCCTATCGGTTAGCGTGTACCGTGATAAGGAGGCCGAAAGTCCGCCTCGTGGACAACCAAGTGGACATGACTACGGATTACAATTGTTTTACCTTCGACGTGTACGCATTGCAGCATCCAAGTGAAGGGGGGGGGGGCTCCAATATAACGTCGTGACGCCGGGCTGTCTCCGACGACCTTTACCGGTGCCAAAAGCGAAACAACCACGCCCAGAGAAGCCGTAATGGCTACCGGTAGTACAGAAGACCACTCCGGTCTGCACCGCGTGAATACGTCTCCCCAGTGCGATATTTTGCCCAAGCTGGAGGCTAGTCGACCTCCTGATGTCATTAGGGATGGAAGCGCTGGCAGTGACACTCCACAAGCGAAAAAGCTGCCACCGATAAGGAACCAAAGCCCCGTTCCACGAGCGACGCCAAGGCAAATCGCAACTGCGCTGTATCACTGGACTACCTGTCTCTTCATCTCGGCACTGATACTCTCGCAGTTCTTGGGGCTCTTCTGGAACAGCGTCACTTCCGAGGGAGGCGCACTCTATGGGAGCCAGCCAGTTGCTGGAGGCATGTTCGAAGTCACGGGCGATAACGATAAACTGGTCACCGATCGCGTCCTGGCATGCGTACTCGAAGGTCGGTACTACAAACCTGTGCTGCTCAATGACGTGCTTGGTACATCGGGTGCCACTGCAATTCCCGAAGCAACGCCGACACAGGTAAACGGCTACCGAGTCGTACGCCGTCAGGGCGCTACACTTAGCGATGATGCTTACGCCACCTATATGGATACGTGCGCGCTGATTTCCACGACTCTGGGTATGATCTTGGACACTTGTGATAACGATCTCGGCTACAGCGTCACCCGAGACGGCTTGCGTGTTGTGGTGGACGGTGAAAGAACCTCTGACAGCAGCAGTGATACCGTTTACTTGATTAAGGACGCATTGCCGGTGTTGGTGATGCCGTTCTGGGACAATGCGCCTTTCGCGCGCTATGCTGTGCCTGGCACGGATGGATCGGCCTGCATGTTTCGTCTATCAGGAAAGTTCATTGACTCGACTCTGACGGACGGGTTCCCCACGATGTTGGCGGTGGACAGATCGGTGCGAGAAGCTAAAACCAAGGAATGGCTCCAAGCGCCTAACGGGAAGTGGCGACATGGGTGGCTTCACGTGGGAAATGGAGACGAAGCGGAGACAGCATACTTCTCGGATGTCATCAGCTCGGATCCGGAGTCAGCTGATGGACTGACTCAACGTGAATTTAACACACTAACGAAGCAAGAACTTGACTGCATCAATAACCGGAAGGAATGCTTACCTTCGTCTGTATCGCAGACGTGGGGAGACAAGTTTTCGACGGACGAGCAGGAGCTGACAATGACCTCGATCACGATTAACTCGCCGCAGAACTTTGGCTTCTTTCTATACACGAGCACATACGAGCGCACCGTGCGTGTGATCTACGACTGGGAAACTCTGATTGCGAACGTGTCGTTGGGGATGCTGCTTGCGCGTTGGATCGTGGCGATGGCAGCACTCCACCGGGGTTTCCTGCAGGGGCGAAGCGAATGGTTTACTGGTGGATTGGGCTGCGTGGCTGGATCGCGTAGTTTCAACATGTTGCCTATCGTTCTGCTCCCCCACCTCAAGGTGACAATCGCTTCATTTTGGACTGCCGGGTGCTACTTCGAGGGCGAGCAGAACGCGCTGTCTGAGTCCTGGTTCACGATATACCCCGGGCTGGTGGAGTTCAGCCTCGTGTGTTACAGTCTGCTCAATATCTTCGCCAAGATCACCCGCCGCCGCATCACGGATATGTTCTTCGCACCCACGTTGGCGTTGCTCTGTTTGCTGCATCGTGTTCGCATCCCACTAGCTCGTTCAGGAGCGCTGCCGGGCGTGGATGGCAGGGTGACCACGCAAGTGCACTCCACGGAGATGCAGGAGCTGCGTCTGGTCGATTTTTTCATCTCGGATGTTGGCTCCCGCATGGACGCGAACTTGGCTCTGCTCATGTCGCTCAAGCTCGTGCTCATCGGCCTGAACCTTCTGCCACTGGTGTTTGCCCCGTACATGCCGCCTGTCAAGCAGCCAGACTCGGGCCTCAGAGGCGTCGAACGATCTCTTGCCATTCGTGCCAGCAACGTGGGCGGGTTGGGATGCTCACCTGTATACATTTACGGGGACGATGCACTTGACACGAAGGGTGAGCGAACCAAGGTCGCGCTCAACAGCTACGAGCTGGTCCGACTGGGCTACGTGGTGTTCGGTGGACAGTTCTTGCTGACGTTCGACGCGTGGGATGTCATCATGAACACTGCGCCACTTCATCGCGTTCATCACCTGTGGAATTATCGCGTCGTGCTCTTCCCTCTGCGTGAGAAGGATGGCTACGCCGCCGTTGGGGATAAACCGATCGTGTGCCGCCTAGACGATGCTCGCCTGGACCCGATCTCGTTCTGGGATATTGCCGCTGAGCCCGTCAAGTGCTAAGAGGTTGAGCACACTAGCGAAGACCATGAACAGTATACTTGTTACAGAAATGGTTGATAACTTCTTAGGCACTAGTGCTATGGCAAATAACAAGCAGATCTCCTCACGGCGTGAAGAGTGTGTTGAGTCTTGTGGCAGCGAGCCCTGGGGTGCTGTGAAGAGACGACACGTTGGACGGAAGCGAGGCCAGTGACGCGTCGCAAACGCTGGTGCCGTTGATGAGCTTCCGCAGGGTGTGCTGCACCTCAACGGCGGGCGGGCGTTGGTGCGGCGAGAAGCTCAAGCACCGCATCACGAGCTCTTGGACCTGAACGGGGCAGTCCATCGACAGCGCTGGACGAATGCAGCCTGAGCTCACCAGCAAAGCCAATTGACTCTGCTCGTCCATGCCATCGTCCATGTCGACGCCGGATGCGAACGGCAGCTCGCAGGTATCAAGCTCAGTGAGCAGCACACCTAGTGAGTACACGTCAGCTTGCTCATTGCGAGGCTCGGCCCGAAGCAGCTCAGGCGCCAGCCAGGCGACGGAAAAATCGCTGCGCAAGTACATGGACTGGGTGCCCACGGCGCGTCTCACACCAAACGCGCACAGCTTGGCTTCGCACAGTTCGGATAGCAGCACGCGCTGAGCCTTGAGCTGCGGCGGGTGGAGCGACGCGTTAAGGCCTGCCGGTCGGGAGTGCAGGTAGACTAGTGCGTCCACGATATCGAGAGCGAGTTGTGCCTTGGTCTTGGGCACCGACACGGAGTGGAACCACCCGAAGTCGTGTGCGTTGCGAGGCCGCAGTGTGAGCAGCGCACGCAGGTTGCCGTTAGGCATGTACTCGGTCACTGCGGACGGCTGGGCTGCCAGGCCTACCATGTGAGACGGCGAGGTAGGGGTGTCAAGGTCGTACACGCACTGCGTGGGGTCGTAGAACCCAATGAACGCCACGATCCGCGGGTGCAGTAGCGAAGCACTGAGCGAAATGTCTGCCATGAACGCTAGGCGGTAAGACTGCTGCTCTGCGAGTTCAGGAAGCAGCCGCCTCACGACCACCTGACGGTTCGCTTGGCCCTCGATTGTCAGCGTAGCGCGGAAGGCCAAGGTGAAGCCGCCTTCGTGCAGCAACTCGCCGTCCACGATGCAGTTTGGGGGCAGTCGACTCTGCTCCAGGGCGACGGCATTGCACGCCAGCGCGTCACTTGAGTCGCACTTCTCGAGCCATTGCAATTGTGTCCCGTTGGTCACCGGCGACGATCCGGTGGCGGTTGTGGTGGCAGAACCTCGTCCGCCTCCGGTGCTGAGGTGCTCGAAGAACTCCATGGACGGCACACTGGAAATACGCGGCAAATGGTGGAACCACTTGCCGCCGAACCCTGCTGCGCTGGAAGATCGACGGCTGCCGTCGGCCACGATCGCCATGAGGTCCGGGGTCAGCCCGCAGTCCACGTACTCGGTGCTCTGGCTGTGGCTGTTCCTGGGCCTGTAGAGGCGCTTGTGCTTTCTACGCCGCCACATGCACCAGCCTCCCAGAGCGAGCAGCACCACTGCAGCCGCAACGAGACCGACGACTAATCCTGTTGAGGCTGAAGAGGAGCTTTCGTAAGATCGGGAAGAGCTCGACGACGTCATGTCGGCTTGTAGTGTTTCCTGTTGGAAAGGGGATAGGATATCACACTTGGAGATGGAAGCTGGAGGGATCGTACTGCCACGCAGTTAGTTGGTCAGCAACTCAGCGTCCGTGCCTTCCCTGGAGTCTACACGGGAAATGAGAACGTCCGCTCAGTCTCCGCTCAAGGAATGCCAGCAGCGAGGGCAAGGGCGGAAGACTGGCTTTCCTCGCCTCTGCCGGGATAATTGGATTTGATTCAGTTCATAGGGAACTACACGCGCATGTGGCTGCGAGGCACCAGCTGGCTCAGCCATACAACTGCATTTCACGCGTGGCCGGGAAGACGATAAACCTGACGGCGGCTGTTGATTCATGGCCTCAGTGGTGGTCAACTTGGCGGCGGCGTGGCAGAAGGCAATGGCGCCATTAGTGCGACATTGCTGGCAGCCCGGGGGGCTTGAATCTCCCATCTAACGCTCTGCCTGTCGGGAAGACTGCAAAACCTGGCTGGATATTCAGCATACAGACTCGCTGCGGGGCTGGCACAACAGAATACACAGCGGAGCGCGAGGGCGAAGCTGATGGAGCGGAAGCAGTGCACGGGCCAAGTGAGACCAACCTCAGCACCGGAACTTCCTCTGGTGTACATACCGGTACTACTGTTGCATTCGTCTACGCACACCGTCCATGGCAAAGTGGGTCACCCGCTTTTGCCATGGACCCGCTGCGGGTGCTACATGTATTAGCATGCCGCCGGCCATGGCCAGCACGAACCAGCTTAGCCATTGCCGGTGTAACGTTATCGCCAGTATTGGACAAGTCGCGACACCGACGGGTATGTATGTATGTCGTCGTCAATCGATGCGGAACACGGCAAACTGAACACGGTGACCGACTCCTTGTCGACGAAAAAGAGCTTGGCACGTAGCTTTGAGAACAATTGTTTCATACGTACCGATGTTGTGGGCGGCACTGTGCCACCACGAGGTCGCCACTGTCCGTTGAGCAATGCTCCTGAAATGAAGCCTAGACGCGCAGCGACAGCAACAAGCTGTTGCTGCGAGCTGCAACCACGACCACGGCGGCATCCAGCGAGCTAGCCGCGTGAGCGTGTGCCGAGCGGATTCAAGATTGGTGCAGTAAGAACGGCGCCAGGCAGGAAGAGCTCAATGGCGTCGCAGCACTCGAGGGCGACGCCCGCCGACGAGGGCCAGTGCCAGTCTAATACGCTGAGGTCGTTCCCTCCCATCCTGTTGATAGATGTACGGCGCGCGGGGTGGCAGGCGAGCACGATTGGGAGCTCTACGATGCGACATCCTCGTTATAGCGAGCAGCTCCGCCCGCAACGTGGTGGCCATCCGCAGCAGGGAGATCGCCCGTCGCCCTCCACCACCCAACGAGACTGAGCCGGCACTGCGCGTGAATGCGACTCGGTGCAGCAGCGTTGCTCCGGCTCGCATTCACGCTCATAGACGCTCAAGTTGAGCGGCAACACGCGCGTCCACGGCGATTGACGAGCCCCGGAGCTGTCCTCGCCACCACCCGATCGATCATGTCGCGCCAAGTGCAACTTGTCGTTGATCCTGCGAGACCTAATACCGGGACCTCGCCCGTCTTTGGTTTGTTAATAGACGTGTGCACAACAAGTCGAAGCGTCGCGACAGGACACTGATATCCAGAGCCATTTGAACGGCAAGCTGCACTCCATAAGCATAGAGAGGTGATCAGCGGCCTGCCATCTGTGCGAGACTGGCGAAATGGCCGCACACCAGCAAAAGATTTCCGGCCCGCGGCAACCAAGGAAGCTGGCGCACGATGTGCAGAATCTGCAGCGCGCCCAGGCTCTGCAATCGCGTGTTGCGAGATTGCTTTTGTGCGCGAGCACCTGGGCAAACCGCATATCGCTCGCACTTGGGGATTGTATGGACTGAGATTGCATTCACCGACTTCCGAATAAGTACCTGGTCTCGCGGACTAACGCTGCGGGGACGAAGCCGGGGTTCCCCATTCTGGTCTCGCAGACTAAACCCGCGAGGGAAACACGTGCATGGTGGGCACTAAACCCCAGATACGTGCCATTCCCTCGCATATGGCGATTTGTATGCACTCAAGCTTACCTTCCGACGCACTCGCCAGTCTCATGCCACTGCATTTCATTACGCGAGTTACCGAGCGAGAGGCACACGGCATGGAGCACTTCACGCAGCGCCACCGCTCGAGCGACGAGGGCGGCAGCGACGCTCCCGAGTTCCAGCTCATCCGCCGCAAGCGGCCGCGCACGCCCGATCCCGGAAGCGCCGAGCCCTACGCGTTCCCGGCGCGCGGCTCGCCCGAGAAGGCGCCGCGCCTGATGGTGCTGCCCGGGTTGGCCGAGCTGCTGGCGGCGCAGAAGCAGCGCCACGAGGGCGTCGCGTCCGACGCGCTGCTGGATGTGCTATCGCGCGTGTCGACGGTCGCGCAGGAGCAGCAGCAGCAGCCGCACACTCAGACTCAGCAGCAGACACAGGAGGAGGAGGTCGAGGTGGAGGACAAGACGCCCTGGCCCTCGGCCAAGCAGTACTTCGACATCTTCTCGACGCCCAAGAGCGAGCTCAAGATCCCCATGTACGACCTCGGCGTGGACCCGCGCGGCGTCCCGCTACACCCGGAGTTCATCTACAGCCAGCCCGTGTCCTGCATGTACTTCCTCAAGTGCTCGCGCCTCCTCGGCAAGGGCTCGTTCGGCTTTCCCCGCAAGAAAAAGACCGCGGGCGAGACGCCCCCCACGGCGACTCCCACAGCTGCAGGCAAGAAGCCCGCGGGCAAAGGCGGCAAGAAGGAGTCGAGCAAGGACTTCGAGTGGCGCAAGATGAGCTTCGTCACCGGCCTGCCCAAGAAGCAACCTATCGTGCGTTATATCACTGCCACGTGCTACAGCCGCGCCACCGACGTCTCCGCCAAGAAGAAGGTATTCCGCATGCATGCCGTCATGCTCGCGGACGAGGCGGGCACCGGCGAGAAGGACGAGTACGTTCTCGTTCACATCCGTGCCGGGGGCAGCAAGCGCGTCGGTTTGCGTGCCAGCCTGGCGGATGCGGAGGCGCAGCAGGCGCCCGCGTCTCCTGGTGCCCACGGCAGCGGCACCGCCAAGCAAAACGCCGATCTGCTGTGCATGCGTCGCCCCGTGTCGCCGACAAGCATTGCAGTGTCTTCGTACTCGAGCTCGACGGCGTCGACCTCGCCGCGCAACAAGAAGCTGCTGCACGCGGAGTTCGCCACCAGCCAGGGTGAACGCTCGGAGCACCTGGCCAGGGTGCTGAGCGGATCAGCAGCTTCACCTATTGCGGTGGACTCGACGCCGTCTGTGACTCGGCACCCGCTGTTCACGACCGCAGAGGACCCGAAGGTCGACTCGGCGCGCCTCGCGCTGCGCAACATGATCCTCAAGTCCTGCACGTCGCGGGACGAGATGGCAAAGTACGTCATGGGTCTCCAGGAGGAGCTGGCGGCGCTGCAAAACCAAAACCAGTAAGCGTAGGACGCAAGCGAAGACTTGCGCCGCAGATTAGGAATTTAGTTGTAATATCCCCTCAAATTCGGGAACAATATTATAGCGATACTACTTGAGCTAACGTTGCCGTGTTGCCTGGCTAGTCGCCAATAATGAGTTTTCCTCTGGATGCGACAAGCAAAGTTTGTGTCGTTTCGAGAGCCCCCATGGGCAGTCAACTTGACAGCAATGATATGGTGACCGGCATACATTTCAACTATTTATACGTGAACCACTGCATGTTCTTCAGCATGAGCACGGGAGGCGCATTCTCCGTGGTCCAATGCGTCGCCAAACGCACGCGGCAGCTTGAGCGTCTGCTGTTCATTCTAGAGTCCACCGCCGCCAAATTCGAGCAAGTCAAGTCGCCACCTTCGTGTACCGACTCGGTGGTGCTTTCCTCGAGCACTAGAGTTCAAGTCCAAAAGCGATACGCGAAGATGTTACTCGACTTCCTGGAGAAGGAGCGAGGTCTTCGTATTCCTGCGCTGTTTGCAGATTCCATTCATCTTGAGGTGGGTGGGCAGATGCTGACAGATATCCACATCGATTCATGGCTATTAGACACTAATTTTGAAGTTGGCCTGCTGTTTGAAGAGCTACGACGAGGAACTTCAACAGCTGCTTGTGCTGGCTGAAGACGAAGAACTGCTGCGTCAGCGCGTTGTCGGAACTTGGGACTTTCTTGTCGCTACCAGCATCGACCAGGGCATCGCGGCGTTGGTTCGTGCCTGCAAGTGTCTGTGGAATGACTTACTGCCACAAACTTCGAGTGTATCGCCTCAGATCAGCACTGTGCGAGGTGAGTTTGGACACTATATATGTAGGCGCTTCGTATTATCGGCTACTGGTCTTCTGATCATGGTGGGCGCGAATGTTTGTTCTAGGCGACCCAGACACTTCGTCTTGGTTGAGAAACACCGAAGCTGCGTGCACTGCAGTGCATCCTTGGCCCTCAGCAGTTCAAGAAACTACGAGCAGCTAGATTAAAAAAAATCCTACGTGCATTTCATGCTTAGCGATTCAGCCTTCTGGGTAAGATGCAGGGTCTGCGTAGCTCATCGCGGTTTCCCCTCCAGTATTGCCAAACTGGTTGCTGTATGACTTCAACTGCCTGTTGACCCACTCCTGCTGAATCTGCTGCTTCTCCTTCTCGAGTTGACCCAGGTCGCGGCGGTACTCATTCACCTGCATCTTGTACATTTGAAGCTCGTCCTCCATCTGCTTCATCTGGTTTTGCTTCCCCTTGAGGGTTTCCTTGTAAACCACCAACTGCTCAGCAACCTCAGCGCCAGGTTGTCGTGCTAGGATCGTCTTGAGCTCGACGTACAGCTTCTCCTTCTCCAAAATGAGGAGGTCCTTGATGGTGGCTTCCTCATACTTACGAATCAACTTCTTCTGCATCGCCTGCATCTTTCGGATCATCTCGAATCGCTTTGGATCACTGCCTTCCAGCTTGCGCCAGCGGTGAACGTTCAGCGGGTGGTCAAGCTCTTCTGAAAGAGCTCGAATCTTGGTCTTCTCCTGCAGCAGCTCCTTTTCCAGGCGGAAAAGCTCCTGCTTGAGCGAGCCTTCATGAGATAGTTGGTTGTTGCTCGAGTCTTTTTCGAGTGTGAGCGAATGGATTCGTGACTGCAGGTTGCTGACCTCCTTTAGCTTCTCCAGGTACTGGAAGTAGCCCTTCGATAGTGTTGACTTTTGGATCTTGATCTTCTCGTACAAAACACTTAGTTCCTCGTTGCGCTGGATGAGCTGCTGCCGCAGAGTATCGCGATCGTGGACGACACATCCATACTCCTTGACCTGCCGCTGCTTTTCTTCATCTGCCTCCTGAATGATTTTTGCTAGCTTGGTGATCTCCTGCTCTTGGTTAAGAATAATCTGCTCCGACGACTGGATCTGCTTCTTGATGCGCAAAAGCTCGTTCTTGAGGATCTCCTTCTCCTTGTCCACTTTGTGGTGGTCGAAGTGTTCCTTCACCAGTGCATGATCCTTCGACGTGATTTCTTCCTTCAGTTGTTCGATCTGGTGGTTCATTATCTTGAACTTGCGCTTCATATCTCCGATCTCCTCTTGACTCTCGATGAGCTGCTTGCTGTACAGATTGCGATCCGTACGAACCGCCTCGTACAGATTCTGCTGTTGCTTCAGCCGACTCTCACTCTCGACAATTTTCTGCTGGAGTGATACCACTTGCAAATCCTGCAGCTTCGCCTCTTCCAACGACGTCATGAACTTTTGCGTCGCATTAGCAGCTTCCTTTTCGTACTTCTCGCGTTCCCCAACAAGCTGCTGGATTTGAGCGCGCTGCTTCTTCACGTGAGACTTGAGTCCGTTGATCTCGTTCTGCAGGTTCTTCATTGTGTTCTCTTTGATCTTCATCAGGTCGAACGTAGCCTGAGTTCGGTCGTTTGCCTTCACTAGCATCTTATTCAGCACTTCGCGCTCTCGCAGCATTTCCTCCAGCTTTTTTGATAGCACCTCGCTCTGCTTCTTCACTGCTTCCAGCGAGATATTAATCAGGTTCTCAAGATCCAGCTTAGTTTTCTCCTTTTCAATTTCACAATCCGAGCGCTTTGTCTCGACATCTTGTAGCTGCTCTCTGGCAATCTCCATGAGCTTCTCAATTTTCAGCGCGTCTCGTGTGGTCGTCTGGATTTGCTGCTCCTTCGCGTCCAGTTCGTGCTCCACTTGCACGTTCTCCTTGTGCAACTCGACATTCTTCTGCCATTGCAACTGCATCGCTTCTGTCAATGAGTGAGTCGTTCGGAACAGCCCGTCATACTGCTTCAAGTACTTCTCCATCTTCTGCTTAGATTCGCGCAGCGCTAGCTCCTTCTTGCGCACATTATCTTCGTTCTCCTTTTTGAGTGCTTCCATTGCCGAATTTTCAAGTAGCAGTCGCTCGTGGGTCTGCTTGAGTACCTTGAGCTCCTTCTCTAGTCTCGTTTTGCGTCGCACCTCCCTCTCCGTCAGACTTTGCTTCTCTTGGATCTGTAGCACGACGTTCGCTTGAGTTTCCTCGAGCCTCGCGTTCTTCGCCTCCTCTTCCTGAACCAGTACGAACAGGTTGGCCGTTTCCTGGCGTAGATCCTGCAGCGATATTGTCTTTGCCTCGACGTCACGCGCACACTCAGCGCGCTTGTGCTTGAGGGTGGCGATCTGCAGCTCCTGCTCTTCGTTCAGAATGACGTCGCCACCGTTTCCAGTCGGCAGGGCCATCGAGGACACTTCTTCCTGCAGCAGCTCCAACTTGCCTCGGAGATTGTTGACCTTCAGCTGCTTCCCCAGCTCTGTCTGCCTCGTCGAAGCAATCTGCTGCAGCACAGCATCTAGCTCCAGCTTGGCGTTCTTCTTCTGCGCGAGCGCCTCGCTCTCCTCCTCCTGGTCGCGGAGCTTGGCCTCGTGGCTCGAGTGGATCTCTGCCAGGATCTCCTTGGTGCGGTGCAGCAGCCGCTGCTCGCTCTCCTGTGACTTGACGAAGGCCAGCAGCAGCTTCTCCAGCTCCAACTTGTACAGAGAGACGACCTCGGGCGTCTGCGCTAGCACGGCCTCCATCTCGACCACGACGGCCGCGCCAGCCCCCGCTGCGGTCGTCTCTGCCTCCGTGAACCATCCGCCGTCCGCGCCCGCCGATTGCGGCGTCATCCCGCGGTCCATGCCAACAGCGTCCGCCATGTCTGTCTAGTGACAGCGGATAACAATAGGAAGTTGGGGGGCCGTTGTTGAAGTTGCAGGAGTGATGGTCGGCAGTTGGTTTCCACTCCAGCTTCAGGGCCAACATGTCTGTGAGGCACATCATTTTGTGCGGTGTCCGATATGTTCTTTGCTATTGCTATGGATAGTGCAGTGATGACCATCTACGAGCGTCCGCCTCAGCAAATACATTTGCAGAAATGTCGGTGTCGGAGTACATAAGAATGCTGCACAATAATAATACAGTCATGTCTTCGGGGCGGGTGATTTCCAAATCTTTCAAAGCACAAACAACCTCAGCAAGCCGCACTGCCATCTCCCTCGTTCGTGAGGTATCTCCAGAAGCCACTTGAGGCTAGAAAAGAGTGCACCAAGACCGACCGGATCTGTGTTCGCTGCCATCAACGAGAGCATCACGTTCGTGAGCCCTTGACGATGATCCAAGATTATATTGTAGCGTGACGCGTTTCCAGCATCTTGCCGAGTGGGGTGAACCATTTGCCTTGCGTACAGCAGACCAGGGCCCATGACATGATGATAAGCGGAGCACTCTGGGCGGCGTTTCCTACGCTATTGTTGCTGGCTGCGTCGACTCCTCGGATTGAATGTAAGAGGTTGAGCTGCGACAGTAGTTTATCGCGAGATCGCAACTTCCTCTCTGCAGTGTCTTCTTGTCCAGCACCACAAAGCACTGTCGAGGCGCCAAACGGTGGCTATCACTTGTGAATGCACTGGTTGAAGTGGTCCACGGCGTAAGCCACCCGAGGGTTATCGACCTCGCGAGTCGTGGAGACCGCGGGTATCTGGCAATGCAGGTCGGCCAAAACACACGCAACTCTGCGTAATTGCCTGCGAATGGAAGACAGAGGGGCGTCAAATTGCGGACGAGGAGGCTGCAATGGACGTGCACTTCCAGACGACGTGGCTCAGCCCAGCCAGCGAGTTGACGCTTGGTCGAGCAGCAAGTGGGAGGATGAATCATCGAGCTAGACGGGGTATTACATGTATAACGCTGTACGAGAGGCCATATTTCGCTGCAAGTCCTGTTGAAGTTTGCGGGAGTGCTGGTCGGCAGGGCGCTGTCGTGGGGTTGTGCCGTCCTAACTCGATGTGGCGCACGCGAATAGGATCCACTTCGCGGGTAGGGTTGCGTTCAAATCGTACTTTTGTACTTGACATTTGTATGCGGCGAGGTTTTATAGCACAGCCTCGAGGGTTTTACCCTGCAGGCGGGGAGAGCGTGCCGCTCTTGGGCTCGGCTCCTGCTCTTCTTTGCAGTCCGAAGAAGGCCCGCGCAGACAGAGACGCAGGAGCAGGCCGGCAACAGGCGGCGCATCGATCGGTAGACAGACAGCTGGAGACCGCAGACATACAGGGCAGAGACGCACAGGGACAGGATGAGTCGCGAGGAGCGCAAGATGGCGCAGATCATCGCCAGCATCGAGCGCATGGAGCAGGAGACGCGCGCGTCCGGGGACGACTCGGGTAGGACGCAGGAGCCGCACGACTGGGCCAGGCAGGGCGGGCGCGGCAAGAAGGGTAAGAAGGGCAAGGTCTACGGCGTCAAGGTCAAGGTCGGCAAGAGGCTCAAGGTGACGGCCGTCGCAGGGGGCGCCAAGGCGCCGTTCGAGCGCAAGCTGACGCCCAAGAAGCGCTGGATCCAGCTCTGGAGCGCCCAGCTGGACACCAAGGAGACGGACGCCAGCAGCTCGTCGGAGGGGCCGGAGGGACCGGCGGAGAAGGAGGCTACGGAGAGCGCGCAGACGGACACGCCTGCGGTCGCCACGTCGCCCGTGTCAGAGGTCGAGGTGACTCCTGCTGCGCCACCTGCGCCCCTGGTTGCTGTAGAGCAGAAGGAAGAGGCGCCAAAGATCCCAGAGATGCCAGTGGCCGTGCCGACGGCGGCGCCGGCCTCCGTCACCCCTAAGCAGAAGGCGGAGAAGGAACCCCCTGTTAGTGTGACGGAGACCAACCCTCATGAACAGAATACCGAAAAACAGACCACAGAAACCCCGGCGATGATGACGCCGCCGCCGCCGCCGCCCAAGGCGGTGATTACGCCTACGGCAGCTAGCACACCCAAGGCCCCGAAAGCAGCTTGCGCGGCCGCCTCGTCATCGTCGGAGCTGCGTGTGAAGACCCCGCTGAACAACGAGTCGTCGCACTTGTCCCCTCCGCTGGAGCGGAACAGCCCCACCACGACATCATCGATCAGCCCGTCGGCAAAAGTGAAGGACAGCGACACTCCGAACAACAACACAGCAGCAGCCGCGGCGGCAGCGGCCAAGTTTTCCCCCGCGGCAACAGAACAGGAGATACCCGTCGTGGTTGAGAAGAAGGAGCTGTCTAGGACGGATTCAGCCCCTAAGCTAGAGAGGAAGAGCAGCAGCAGCAGCAGCGTGAGTAAGGGAGAGGACAGCTACCGGGGGGAGACATCAGATCGCCAGCACGACCGTGGTAGGAAACGGAGCTTGGAGCGCATCGATCCACCCATGTCCGAAGAGGCGACGCGGCGAGCAGCGCGAAGGAGGAAGCGGAAGTCGAACTGGGACGTCGGTGATCCACGCAAGGGAGGCAGCCCTGTCGCCGACCCCCCTATCAGCGCGGCCGCAGCGGCGGCTAACCAGCAGTCCTTCGCAAAGTACCCGCCGAACCGGCCGTCGTGGCGGCATAGCCAGAGCATGATGGACATGAAGCCGAATTTCCAGACTGGGCCCCGCTCTTCCAGTTTCTACAACAATGCCCCCCCCAGCTCAGGGGGCCGAAGAGGTTTCTACCACTCGACCTCGCTGCCTCAGGATCGTTCCCGGAGTGCAGGACGCTCGTCAACGCGATACAGCTACGGTAACAGCACCAGCGGCGGCAGTAGCAGCTACCGGTGATTGACGGCGGCAAATGCGTGAACAGACCCCACACGGAGGCAGATATATCTATGAGACGCGACCATATTGTGTAGAAAGCGGAGCTTAGCGAGCAGGCAGACCCCCACTCAGCAGCGTAAGCGAATGCGTGTTGTCGCGTCATGTGCAGTCACTTTGAGCTCCTGTCTACTTCGTGTGTCGAACACAATGTAGGACTGTATTTTTGTGTAGGACCGTATCTTTTTGTGACGGAAGTGTGTGCCTACTACCGTCAACGAAAATGGGTGCCATGGGCCCCATGGCGCTGTTGCTGCTGTGCGCTTGGCTGCACGTGGCTGTGGCAGCCCAATCCACCACTAGAGACATTGACGACTCGCTGCTGTTGGTCGTGGGGGACGTAACGGCCTCGTCGGCGCGCATTCTGTACGACCAAGTGCCGCCGTCCGCCACGAGGCTGCACGTCCGAGTGTACAAGACCATGGCGACGCCACAGGCCGCGCTGGGAGGTTCTCCTGTCAACGAAACACTAGAATTATTTCTGCCAGGTGTTGCAGAGCACCCGCGTGTGATTGTGCTGCGGGATCTGGAGCCGGGACGGAGATACGTGGTGCAGTTCGAGCTGGACGAGCCGAAAGAGACGGCGACAGTCATGTTCCACACGGCGCGGGTGCAGAGCGGCGATGAGGCTGCTTGGACAGACCGGATCATTGTCGTGTCCTGCGACCGCTTCGTAGACGACCACGATGACGTTCTTATGGAGCGCATAGCTAGTGACGTGGAAGCGCACGATGACGCCTCGGGATCGTCGTCGGTGCACTTTGGCATGGCTCATTTAGGCGATCAGATATACGCAGATGCTGGGGAGCTCAGTATCAAGGTGGTGCCATCGCCGCTGAAGGATATGGCAGACAGCGTGAAGCGACGTGCGAGGTATGACGCCGTGCTGGAGCAATTCCGAGGTATCTACAGGAAAACATTCGGAAGGAAAGCTGCGCAGCGCGTGCTGCGTATCGGAGCGCACTGGATGCTCCCCGACGATCATGAAATTATCAACAATTTCAACTTTGAGCTTGTGCAGAAGGCATTTCAAGGCCCGAAGAATCTGTTGTTGAGCGAGAACGAGCGCGAGCGGCTTGTGGCGCTCCAGCTGCATTGCCGAGCTGGACTGCAAGCCTACTACGAGTTCCAGTATCAACTGTACCACGAGTTTCCCTGGGACAGCGTGGACTTCCTCGATGACGCACTCAGTGACATCGTTCGCACATACCCTGCGTACTTTGCGGTGGAACTCCAACAACTCAAACTTCTTTTCTTGGATGTGCGCTTCGAGCGCAGCTTCTTCGACGCGTCCCAAGAGAAGGACCTCCCCAAGCTAGTGAGTGACGAGCAGAGGAACTTCCTGGATGGGAAGCTAAAATCGTGGAGCGTTGAGGATCAGAGCACTGCAGTCGTGTTTGCCAGTATGCCACTGTTTTTCCAGTCGGCGTTCTCAGCGGCGATAGCTCACTTCGTTGAGCACGAAACTTACCCTGGCATGGCAGAGCAGCGACCTGGGCTGGAGGACCTCTTCCAAATATTCCAAGGTTACAACCAACACAAGCGACTTACGTCTAATGACGATTCATCACCTTTGGTGCGACTGCTAGTTGGTGGTGATCTGCACATGTTGGCTCACTCGCGCGTGTGCGGGACTGAGGAAACCAACGCTGGTTGTTTGGACCAGCTTATCACCAGCGGAGTGACGAACGGCTCGACGTCCATCCAGGATACAAAACTGATCCCCTACTACTACTTGATCACCCAGCTTACTCCGGTATTCGAGATAGCGTACTCGTGGGCTCGGTATATTCCGCTACTATCTTCGCTTCTGCCTCGCAGCTCACCATGGTATATCGAGTATGGTCGCGTGTTCATGGGCCGAAATTATGGGTAAGCGAGCTGAATATCCTGCAAGAAGAAAAAATGGTGTGAACTGAACCAGCCAACCATTTTTGTGTGCTGCAGAATCCTCAAGTTTGCTGCTGACGGTAGTTTCACCTGGAACCAAACTGTCACGGAGCCTTACGACGAAGCATACCAGAGTCGTGCGCAGTCTGTCATCGACGCGTCAACACCGAAGGCTCTCGGCTTCGTTGTGCTGCTGATTGTCTTACTTAACGCTATCGTTACCTATCGTGTTGTAAGGTGGTGCTTTGCCGCACGAACTCCAAATCGACCAGTGAAGACGACAAAAACACAGTAAGCAAGAGCTAAGCATACACTGCAGCAACATACAAGCATGAACAACACTGGTTTTTGTTTGTTAAATTACTGCGAGTCGAGGGAAGAATACGCCTCAGGAGGAGGCAGACTACGGCACATGCTGCAACAGCTTTCGAAGCACGTATTCGTGTAGGTACACTGCAAGCATTTCCAGGAGCTCCGTCGCCGACCTTGACGCGTAAGCATCTTCACAGGCTCCGACTCCGAGTCAACTGAGCTTGCACGCTTGAGCTTTCGGCTGCGGGTGTGTAATGCAACCGGAGAGATCGTGGAGTCAAGCGTGAGCTGAAGAAGTGGCCTTTGTCCTTTGACAGGTTGCCGCCTTCGCTCTTTGGTCGGAGTCGGGCTGTGGGAAGCGCTGCGCAGGAAGTACTTACTGTGTGGCTCACCAATCTTCAGGTGCGTGCGTGCACGAGGCGGGGAGAGGCCGACATTCGTCGAATGAGCACGACGCAAGTTCTGTCCGGAGTGTCCTGAATGACTCGAGGTTGCTCGTGAAGATCCGAAAAAGCTGTCCAGCTTCGGCTGCTTTTCATCAACAGCGTTCGACGCCGAGCGAGTGACCGGTCGGTGGCTCGAGCTCCTCGTCGTAGTTGACACCTTCATCTTCTTCTTCGCTCTATCCCTCCTTGACACCTCGGGATCTGACGACGACGAGGACGACGTCGAAGAAGATGGAGAGGACGACGACGACGCAACTAGAGATGCCGAAAACTCCGGGTCGTTCTGCAGGAACTCGATCGTCTGCTGCAGCGCGTGCTGCTCCGCCTCCTTCACCTGCGACTGATGCTCGCGAAGCTGCCGGTCGTAGAACGCCTTGAGCTCTCCGGAGCTCTCCTGGCTCGCGGTGGGGTGGTCCTCGCTGCCGTTGTGCAGCGGCGGGGCGTCCTCGTCGAAGAACTCGACGAGCGGCTCCCTGTCGTCTTCGATGTCGCCCAGAAACGGACACTGCGCCTTGATGGCCGCCCACATGGCCTCGTCCACCTTGTACTGCTTGGTGCGCGCGAAGCCGACGACGCGGCGGCGACAGAAGCCGCAGTTGACGCTCGTGAGCTCCAGTCCGCGCTCGAAGCACTCCATGCTGTGATAGAAAAAACAAGTCAGAGAGCCAATATACGGGAGGGAGGGAGGCGGGTTTCCGGTCCTTCGTACCAGAGATAGCGGTGGCAGCAGGGCAGCTGGATGGGGCGCCGCAGCACGTCCAGACACAGAGGACACTGGAAGCGGATGGGGATGGACACGGAGCTCCCGGGAGCCGCCAGCGCAGCTACTGGGGCCGTCGACGCCCGCGACCGAGTGAGCGCCATTAGAGTGAGTTGCCGTAGTTTTGCGAGTAGACACGACGGAAGGCAGTTGAATTTTAAACGGCGTCATACAAACGCCAAGTGAAGGTGCGCGATTCTTTTTCAGCCAATCCGAGAGCGGTTTGGCAATTTGCTTGACCACCTCAGCTTTTGGCTCGCAATCTCCCTTTACCACATCGTCTGGTTGGCACGCGAGATGCACCGCGCGCTGCGTCTGCGCCGCGCCTCGGCGGCCGCCGCGCCGCCTCGCTGGCGTGCAGTGCGCTCGTCTTCGTCTTCTACAGCTCGCGCCGCGCTCACTCTCTCAGCGCGCTCGTCGTCGCTGCAGAACTCGCGGCGCAGTGTCAAACTCCCTGCTGTCCAGCTGACCGCGCGCTCCTACGCCTCCGTGGACGCCTCCAGCGAGCTTCCAGCCGCCGCCGCCGCGTCTGCAGCCCCGCAAATGACCGACGAACAGCGCGAGAGCGTCGTGGCGCTGCTGAAGGCGCGCTGCAACGCGCTGTACGACGACAACGAGGCGTACGTGACCCCGGCCGAGGCGCTGCCGCTCTGGCTGCGCGACGTGCAGACGCTGCAGACACAATACGACCCGGCGCAGCTCAGCGAGGAGCTGGGACGCGCCTACGAGAGCGGCGTGGCTATCGCCTCCAAGCAGCGACAGTTCGAGCTGGCCACGCAGCTGACGCAGCAGATGCAGCAGCTCGGCTTCCGCCTCACGGGGCGCACGCACCGGTACCTGATCCGCAATGTGGCGCTGCAGCTCATCAGCGGCCCCAGACAGACGCCAGTGGAGGACCTGCGCGAGCTGCTCAAGGACGTGACCGACAACATGTGGGAGCGCGAGATCATGAGCGTCGTGGAGCGCGAAGAGCGCCCGCTGCAGCTCAAGACGGAGAAGGAGTTCGCGCTGTTCCACAAGCGGCTGGTCGCAGGCATTGAAGCGCAGCTGGATGGGTATGAAGGCTCGCTTGGTGCGTCGGATGCTAGGGACCTGAAGCTCAAGAGGTCCACGGTGCCTTACAATGAGGCGCTGCGAGTGTACGCGGACAATGGCGTCAAGTTTTCGCGTATGTTGCAGCTGATGGTGGCGCGAGATCTTGTGGTGGACGTGGAGACCTACGAGGCGCTGCTGCTGGGTGCGCGTTGGATCGAGATCCCAGCCACCCTGAGTCAGCTGCTGGACTCGAAGCTTGTTGACGAGCTCACTTCTTCGACTTCTACTACTGCTAGCGACCACGTGCACATGCTGTGGGTTAACACTATGAAGGCCATCATGCACTCGAGCACTGAGCGTTTCAGCTCGCTGTCAGCTGGTGTGTACAAGAGAGACGTCGACCAACTGCGGAAGGTGTTCATGTTCGTCGACAAGCAGCTTTCCAGCGCTTTTCCCAAGTTCAACTTTGCTACGGCGACGCAGTACGACGAAGTCTACACGATGCGTGCCAAGGCTGCAAGTGCGTGTGGGCTCATTGCCCCGGTGAAAAGAATTTTGGATGAGTACGTTGAGCGTGCACCATTGAGTGCCGAGGGCGAGAAGCCCGTGCTGTCCAAGGAACCGTTCTTGGCGGCGTTGGACATTTTCCCGTGGTCGTTGATGGATGTTCTGATGCTCTCGCGTGAGGACGCCTTGGCTCGTGCAGAGAGCCGTGACGTGGCAACATCCCCGCGCGTGGCGGAAATGAGAATGATGTATGAGCGCGTCATGCGTAAGCTCACCAAGGCTGAGAAGACCATTGCCGATATTAAACGCAAGTTCAACGCCGATGACGTTAAGCTGGATGAGGACGAGCTGCGTGAGCTGCTGGGCCAGCAGAACAGGGCAAACCAGATTATCGAACAGGAGTCCAGGAGAGTTACGACTCTCCAACGACGACTCGATAACGCGCGTGTTCTCAAGGCTAACCAGGTACTGATCAAGGAGTACTTGGTACGCGCCGACAAGACTGTGGACTATGTGCTGACCAAGCTTCTGGACGCGGGCTTTGACGTGGAAAACGACCTGGATGTGAGCATCAAACTCATGGAGCAGTACATGAAGTCCGCTCGGCGCTTAGATAGGCGTCTCTCACAGCGACAAAAGCACGTGAGCCCTCACATGATGCATCGTGTCTTCGAGCTGGTCAATTCGATTTCTGGCGTCGTACGGTCAGGTGGCCTAGATGTGCAGGACCCGGAGACTCGCGAGAAGCTAATCAAGTTCTTTGAGCATGCCGTTTGCGCTGCTGTGCGGTTCTGGCGGGAAGAGGAGACCGATGCTCTCGTGCGCCAGCAGCAGCGATTGTTGGGCACCCAGCAACTAGCTCAGCGTGAATACGACCAACTCATTTTCCAACGCGTGACGAGCCTGGACGTGCGTGGCGCTCACTCGCTATTGCAAGAAATGCACAATGCGGGTATGAAGCCGTCGCAGGAAGCTATCCATCGCATTGCGCTTGGATTGCTTCACCAGCGGCATGCTTCGCCGAACGGTCAGCCCTACACCATGATTACAACATATGAGGAGGGCGAAGACGACGCAGAGGCTGATGGTGAAGCCAAGGAGGAGAACGGAGACGTGGAGGGCACAGCAGCAGAAGCAGAGGCATTGCTGGACTCGGAGCTGTCTGCTCTGCTAAATGTGTCAGACCGGGATGCAATCGAGCAGGAGCTTGAGCTCAGTGGGACTCTGAAGCTGGACGGCGACGATGATAAACTCAGCGCTGAAAGTGCAGCGGCAGCACGGACTTTGCTCCTGGGCTCGGATGCGCCTGTAACTATCGAAGACCTCATCGGCTTCCTGCAGGACTGGTACAACCTGTACGGCGTGGAGCCTCTCGGAAAGACGATTGTGCCTGTGTTGGCACAGCTGCTAGACGCAAACAATTTCCCGGAATTGCGCCGACTACTGCAGATTTTGGAGTCCATGGAGAACGGTCTGACCCCCGCCACGCAGCTCTGGCTCGAGAAGCGTCTTGACCATCTTGGTGGCAAGATGGTGGAGGACTTTCGCATTAAATAGTGACGAGTGACCGGGAGCAGAGGGCCCGTAGCTTCTAGTTTTGTTTGGTAGCGCGTAGACCACACCACGTCTTCATGGCAGCATGTGTCTCTTAGAGTTTTGAATGGGAGACGATTCCATTCTCGATGCAAACATCACTAGCAACACAATGCCTGATCTCGTAGACAGCTCTTTGAACGAATTAGGAAAGCGCGATGATTACATTTCGATCTGGTCCAGCGACGCCGACAAGTACGCCCCCAGCGTCTCCACCTGCAACACAACACATCGTCACTAACTCTCCACCCCACCCGTCACTCAACTGCATCCATCACCTTAGCCTTGAGCAGCCCAGCGGGCGCGTCCGTGCTCGAGTACGCACACAGCAGGAAGGTCTTTCCCACCACCGTCATCGCCAGACGACCACGCTGCATCAAACAGCAACAAAATAGCACCTCTCTGTTATCATAAATCCTTGTAGCAACGCAGTGCGTCGTGCATTTGAACGTGCCTCGAGCTCCACGAGCATCGTGTGTAGGTCCCCCGTGGGGTTGGCCTCTTTGCCCGCGTGTAGGTACTCGCCCCACGTGTGGGAGGCGATGGCTCCCACCACTTTGTGGTCCCCGGCGTCTCCGTCGCCCACGGAGCCCACGAGCGCGCCCTCTAGCGTCATGAGCCTGCAGGCAATAGAGAGAACGCGAAGGCGTCAGAATCAGAGGATCAGGTGCGTTTAAGGGCGTGCAGCGTTTGATGCAGAGCGATCTGAGAGCTGCAACTTGCAGCGTTCGGATTGCAAGCCTCCGGTGGTCATGGAGACAGGCTACGCACATGCAGGCGGTGATGCCGTCGCCCACGATCTGGCCCAGAACCTCTGGCAGCACCTTGGCACGCAGCATGTTCGACGGGTGAAAATCTGACTGAGTAGAACCGTTCTTACTTCAGATTGGCGTTCTAGCCCAGTTCTAAATAGAAGTATATTTCGTTCTAAATATTCACATAATTAGAACTGGTCTAGAATACATGGTACCAACATTTCACTCCGAAGAGCTGGAGGTATCGTACAGTATTATACTTGTTCTTAGTACTCATGGCTTCCAGACCCGCTCCTGAGCGGCACCTGCTGCTCACCAGCGCCCAGGTCGTTAGCAGATACTGCCTCCCGACCTGCGGCGGCGAGTTGCCGCACGTGACGCAGCGCATCGACGCGTTCCTGGACGTTTTCTCTCGGTCGTGGAATTTCGCCGAGGCTTTCTCGAGCTGCGGCTGCCTGCACTTGATGCAGTACGTCACCAGCAAGGAGGAGGACGCTCTTACGCACCCGATGGACCCTTTCCACCGCCGCTTCCTGTTCAACCGGACCACGTGGTTCGCAGCGGAACGGGGCGACTTGGAAGCGGTTCGGTGGCTGGTGGAGCGCTATCTGCCCCACGAATTCCTGACCAAAGCAGTGAACGGCGCGGCGGCGGGAGTCCACGTGGAGGTTCTGCAGTGGCTGTTTGACAATTGTTACGAGAGAGCGTGCTGGGGAGGGATTGAGATGTGCAGGGCGCTGGCCAACGGCCATCGTGACGCTGTCGAGTGGCTCCGGAGGAACGCCCCACCTAGACGTGAAAGCTTGGGGGACGTCATGCAGGCGGCGGGGAAAGCAGGAGACGTGGACGCCATTCGGTGGCTGTACGAGGAGCACAACGCTGATGCCGAGGGGGCGCTGTGGACTGCGCAGATGCAGTCGAAGTGGGGGGCGGCGCAGTGGGTACTTGAGAACTGCGAGATGGAATACCCGACGATCAATTGGAGTGCTGCCGCTCGATGCGGGGAGCTCGAGTTTCTGAAATTTGGCTATTCGCTTCATGTTGGACGCCCGAGTAACGATGCAGTGCACGCAGCGGCGGCAGGCGGACATTTGGATGTTCTAGAGTGGCTCCACGGTGTAGTGGATCTGCCACTGAGGAGCGAGGCAGCGAGAAACGCTGCGGAGAATGGCCACCTGGAGGTGTTGCAGTGGTTCAAAGAGAAAGACTGTCCGGGGTGGGATGTGGGCACTATGAACGCGGCAACCACGGGAGGGCACGTGGACATCCTTGAATGGCTACTACGTGTAAACTGCAATAATGAGTGCAATGCTTCGACAATGTTTCTTGCAGCCAGCAGCGGGTCTCTGGACGTTGTGGAGTGGCTGAAGGAGAATTACATCTGGGAAGACTCGTCAGACTTTGCGATGTACACAGCAGCTCGGTCGGGCCACTTGGAAATTGTCAAATGGTTACATTCGAACCGAAGCGGAGGATGTTCAAGCGCTGTGATGGATGCAGCTGCTCGCTCAGGCCATTTGGATATAGTGAAGTGGCTCCACTACAACCGAACTGAAGGCTGCACGGTGCGAGCGATCGAGTGGGCTGCAGGAAATGGCCATCTAGAAGTCGTCAAGTGGCTCCACACTACTCGGCGCGAAGGATGCTCGACAAGGGCCATGGACAAGGCCGCGATGAACGGACACCTTGCTGTCGTGAAATGGCTTCATTACCATCGCACCGAAGGGTGCACAACCGACGCCATGACGAACGCTATCAAAAACAACCATTTAGACGTTGTGCTGTTTCTTGATGAGCACCGATCAGAAGGCTTTGATTTCCTAGCGATCGTGCTGGAAAAACCGTGCTTGGAATTGGCACAATGGCTACTCGCAAACTACGCCGAACAAGTGGACGGCTGGACGTTCGTGTTGCCAACGTGGGATTGGAATTTCAGTGAGTGGTGTCGTGAACTTAATCTACGGCAACCCCCAGCAGCCACCACCGAATGGGTTTGCGAATCAAGAGTACTTCGTCGCCCAACCGTATAGATTTAATTCTGAGAGTCACGCTGCACTTCATCGTTTCACGCTGCAAACAAGAGCCAAACGAGCGTCGGTAGCGACTACGTATACACTGGGCTTTGAGGGTGTTAAGTACGACCACGGAGCACGCTCGCCACAAGTTCTTCCTTGAATTTGCTCCAGTGTGTGTCTCGCACGAACTGCTCAAGCAAATTTGAGCTCCGTCTCCCGCCTGGCGGGCCTCGAGATCGTGGCACCAGGGACAAGTCCGTCTTGTATCTGCGTTTGCTGTCCACGAGAGAAATCTCCTGCAAGTTGCGGTGTAGCTGCGAGCGGCTCTCCATCGATAGCCCTTGCGTGAGATCGGCCGACGACACGAACAGAAGCTCTGCCGTGGCGACCGACACCAGTGCTGCCTTTGCGCAAACAGTTCCACGAACTTGCTTCGTTTCCTGTCGGGACTGACGAGGTGGAACCCAAGACGATGATATACAGAAACAATCCCCGCGACGCAGCGCTAGTGCTACCGGCTTCGATGTCGAGGGCCCCCTCCCGGAGCCCATACAGTTGATCGAGACGCTTGTTCGCCTGCCTTTGCTGACTTTCGACCGTGTTGTAGCGAGCCGTAACAGCTCTCGCTGCTTGGAGTTCGCGTAGTTTTGCGGAAGAAAGCCATGATAGCACTCGTTGACGCGTAAAAAGCTTAGCGGATCTCCTGCAGTCTCGAGCTGGATGAAAAATGCACGCGCACCTTGCGGTTCGGAGAGATTTCCACTTAGAGCGAATGATACGGACATATCTGGAGGTGGTCGCAACCCACACGGCGAGAACTGACAAAGCTCACCCTCTCGAACGACTAGCAAACCGTCTACAGGCTGCCCTTCACAGCACACAGCTTTGGAGCCGACTATTTTGATAAATGTAGCCTGAACCAAACGAACCATTCCTGTAAGCGACGCGAATTTTCTCTCACGGCATCAAACGTGAACGTACCCGGCACGCGAGATCTCGGATGGCTGCAGCGGATATGCCGTTGAAGGCTGGAGTCATAGCGAGGAATCGAGCGGCCCGCTCTCGCTAAGCGATATAAAAAACAAGACAAATGGATAAGGCTGCGAGATTATCCAGAAATGCGGTTGAAATCATCTCACCTCGGCTTGGTGTTGTGCACGGTCAATCCGACTCCACTGGTGCCATGATAGAGCTCCAATCATGCACGATGTCGTCGTTACGGCCGAATACGCTCTGCCCAAATACATGTACACAAAGACATTAGTGATTTGGATGAAGCGATGGAGATGGTCTCAAGTTTCGTACCGTGGAGCGCCAGTAAACCTTCCTTGGTGACCAAAAATGTCTCCATGCCCAAGCTCACAGAGCTCTAATTGTGATGGTTTCCACTCAGTACTCACGGTTGCTTGGCGTGAACTCCATGGCGATTCCCAAGACTCTTCCTGTTCGTATCGCGCATCTTCATCAAGCTCCTCCTGCGTTTCAAGCACGTCTTCCGGGTGATCTGGACGCTGTGGCGACGACTGAAACATCCTGCCGGCAGTCTTCGAGACAGATACGCTACCTTGAAAAATGAAGTAGAGTGTATGGTCGCATGGAGCAGCTTCATTGTCTTCATCCCGTTCCATGAAGATCGGGGTCCGTGCTGGCAGAGCTCCTTCAGGGCTTAACACGAGTTCACGACACAAAAGTTTGCATACTTCAGGATGCAGCGCAGCACAAGCCGAAAATCGTTTCTGCATAAAGTCGACAAGGTACTGAAGGTCGCTCTCGCTTCTCTCGGAGGGCGGAAGCCAAGCAATCGCTAAACTCCGTTTGAGCGTCCAAGCTGTCAGTGCATCTTCAGTCTCGTCCACTTGGCTCTCGGGTTCGTTTGAGTCTTTCTGATTGAGGCTACGCAGTTCGACCTCCAGGTCCTTCGGTATTTCATCCCCATCGTCAGCTTTCGAGCTCGCTTTCTTGGGGGAGGCTACGCGTCTGACAGTCTGGTACAAATGCTCGGCAGTGTACATGGCGCTTTCGTCTGTCAGAGCTGTAGGGGGCGCCACTCCTGCGCACCTCTGCACAAGAACGTAATCCATCGCCGCATTCTCGAAGTCCCCATTCTTACGATACGCTGCTGCTCGCTGGCGATAAAAGACTATCGGAGTTGACCCGATCGTTGAACTCGAGCTTTGCAGGGGACTATCCCCGTTGGAACTGCAGGAAGCTGCTTTGCCCTCGCTGGCAGCGATCGCGCGTGAAAAATATTCGATAGCCTGCGGCACTTTCTCGACACGCATACACAGGTTTCCCATGTTGTAATACGCAAATGCGTGCTGCCCGCCAGAGAGCTTCTGTACTTGTTTGTAAGCTGCTAGCGCTGGGGCAAACTGCCCCGTGCGCTCCAGGCACACTGCTAGGTGGAATTTCGCCTCGATTTCATTCGGCCTGGCAGTGGACAAACGCGAGTAAAATTGAATGGCTCGGTCGTATTCGCCGTTGGCTCGTGCCTGGAAGGCTCGCAGTCGAAGTCGCTCAGTGGCATTCATAGATGCGGTCGTGACTTCACGCGCTCGGGACAGCAGCTCGATCGTTTTCGTTTCGACCCCGTCGCTACTGGTCTTACCGTCCCGCCCAAGTTGACCTCGTGGCTCCACACTTCGACCGACAAGTGGATTTACATAGTGTTCCTGGGTTTGCTCACGTCGAATCGCTTCTTGTATCGCTACGGTGGCAGTTCTTGGCGTAAGAAACTCCATTTGTTCATGATGTCGGATCTGGCTCTTGACGCTTCGACTCGTAGCAGGTCGCTTGGGGAGTTTTGTGGTGTCAGGTGTAGCAGACTCTCGCGCGGTCGAAGGCCTTGAAGGCTGAATAGGTCGGTGCTGACGACGATTGTCGCCACTATGAGGCGTAGAAGTCAAGAAAGCCCATTGCGCTGTAGCTGGGTAGGATAATTCGTGACGAAGTCGACGATGCGAATGAGCTGAAGCCCCACGGGCAGATCCCAACGTGGCTCCGTCGAGGTAGGTTCTCGTCGATGGTATATATCCCGAAGATTCCGAAGCTAATGGAGGTCCGTGCATCATCTTCGCTGAAGTTGTGTTGTTATTTTTTTATTCTTGATGAACATGCGAATATTGACCCGCTATTCTTAGGGGATCAACTTTAGTCTGCTCGCGCAAAACGACACCCAAAGGCAAGGAGATGAGATGGCTGTCTCCATTCCCACAGCAGTAGGCGGTCCCCATGACGACGAGCTGGAGAACGCAGTATTTCACGAAAAGCAGGGGACAACGGCTGGTGACGCGCCTTCCCCAACAATTTCGGGTTTGCTCTGCTGTCTGCGTAATCGTTGTCTTCGTGGGACGTGCGTGATTTCCCCGTGCTTTGTCTTCTTGGTGGTGTTTTGGAGCCTCCCATCCAGTGCAGCTGCCAGCACGAGGCGAGTTTTCCTCGTTTTGGCAGTCGTTCCGCCGGCCATTTACATTTGTCTCGCCATGTTCACTGTCATGCTCGCGTACTGCACGCAAGTTTCGCTTGACGAACACAACGCTCGTGCAGCTCACCAATACTTGAACACACGAACCCAGCAGAGTAAAATCGCCGTAACTACAGGCCTCAATCAACAGAGCAGCAACTTTCCAGGTCGGTTCGCACTGTTTCTTCAGGCGGCACGGTCGGGAGATGCGAAGACGGCGCAATTGTGTCTGAGAAGTGAACAATATGTGGACGAAGTGGATCACCTTGGACGTACAGCACTTCACTGGGCTGCGCAGTCCGGATCGGATGAAGTGCTGTCACTGTTGCTACGCAATGGTGCATCAATTGACCAGAAGGACACACTGGACGGACTGACGGCACTACACTACGCGGCCTTCTACGGTCACATTAAGACGTCTCGCCTTTTGATCTGTGCTGGTGCCTCAATGACAATCATGGACAACCGAAGGATGAACCCCCTGCAGCTAACTGAAATGGCGAGTCTTAAGCTTGCGAGTGTCCAGCCAACACACCAAATGATCATCAAGTACCTGCGTGGAGCGATGAAGGACGATGCCACGCCACCGCTCGAACATATCGCAGGCCTCACTGTTTTGAGGCTTGTTGAGCGACAAGTGAATAATCTCCCACAGGCTGAGCAGTGAGCGAGCGAGTCAGGAGATGGCACAGCGCTGAACACGTGGACAAAAACTATCCCCCATCTTCTCCAGATCGTCACAGTACATCGAGCCACTTCACGAATGCTCGGAGGTCCGAGAAACTCGGGCGCACACGATTCGAGTGACGGGGGCAAGGCGTTTAGTTTCCCGTCACGCCCAAAAGGAGAAACTAAACGCCTTGCCCCCGTCACTCGAATCGTGTGCACCTTCACGGCTTTGAATTTGGTGAGACGAATCAGGCTGCAAGTTAGAATCCCAGACAACCAGCGGAGCACTAGGCCGAAAACAGCATGCTGAGGGCAGGACTTGGATTTTGAGTAGGCTGAGTGGGGTTGTACATGTAGTGGAATACGAAACTGGAATGATACAATGGAAAAACGTAATGGTGTATCTGCGTGTAGTCGTGATTCTACGTATCTGCCTCGAATTGATCATTGATCATCCTGTAGAGCTCCGCTCTCCTGGTTTGACCATGGCGGTGCGTCGATGAAATATGCCATCGACAGCAACCGTCCATCCGTTTGAGTTTTCTAAGTCTACGTCAGCCCCGTGGTCCAGAAAAAAAAAAAAACCTGTACAAGTCCGTCTGTTACGGATCACCGCCTCTGCTGATCAAAAGCTGGATATTTTTCGCTATGGCTGCGATGTAAAGCGGGGTTTGCCGACCTCACAGGGCTCGTTGATTTTGTTTTTATTAGCTTCGATCCTCCCGTTTTCGGGTGCAATTCAAAAGCAGTCGCTTGTCGAGGTCCCTTTGTATTGACCTCTGCCCTGTCCTTCAGGAGAACGCGTGTAATATCGTGGTGCCCATTTAACATCAGAGGATTCCAGTCAGATTAGTCAAGGCACTCACTAGCGCCCCAGTTTCAAGCAGAGCAAGTCGATATCCTCGTTTCGCGGGCAGAACTCAACACACTGGTGCCGTCTCGTTATCGACCGTTGATGCTGGCCCCGTGTTCCAACAGAAAAGCGATCGCTCACGTTCAGAAACGAGATGGTCATCAGGAACATTACTAACAGCGTCCTACACGCTGGCAGTTGCTGGTGTTTCTGGGTCCTAGGATCATTGTGACTCGGAATGGATCCGCGCAGGCCCTCCGAATAATACATTGAAGTGAAAATAGTGCTACAATATTTGTATTGAATAACGGATTTTTATGCTAACACGACAAATTCTCTGGGTTTTATATCCAGAGTCCTTCCAGCGATCGCACTCGTGCTCCGAGTCCTCAAATACAACATATCTTCGGAAACCGATGGATTATTAGTCAATAATTGTTCAAAATACCTTTTCTATCAAACTAGATCGTCTGCGACGTAGCTGGGAAATACCAATAATTTCTTTTTGCACGCATTTAACGGGTGACCCACGTAGCATGCTGAATGTGGCACGAATGTTGACTGAGGTTACGGTCACGCACGCAGTACCGTGACATTAATCCGTTGAGGCAGCCCACCCCTCATTCTTCGGGTATCCCAGTATAACCTTTCAGATAGTGATAATAAACATGAATGTTGACCCATCCGCTCAAGAATAAGACAAAGTACCGGTACCTATTATGAAGTATTTAGGAATTTCCATATCTCAACCCCAATCACTGAGATTTCGGTTTTAGATGGTGATAATAGCAACTTCCCGGGTAAAATCAGTAGATGAGTAGTAATATTAATTTTGCAAGAAAGTAGTACTATTCACAGTTCGTAAACGATGTGAAGAACTGTTGCTTGTCGGGTTTGATGTCCTACTCCGGTTTTCGTACCGGTTTGGAAGGTATTCCCTTACAAAAGCTAAATTGTTTTCACCAGGCCGATCCACATACAAATATCAAATCAACTAATCGAGAGGCACACACCTCCTACATAAGGTTTAGGTGGACTACATCACACATCGCGCTCCTTCGACTACTTTCATGCCAAAGTAGACTCGACGGCAACTATTCCGTGAGAGTAGACAACAGACACGGTGCGGCCCAACACGAAGGCCTCGCATGCACACCGCCGATAGAAGACAAGTGGCCTCATTCGCTAATTTACAGTCTTGCTGACTGGTACGTTCTCCGTTCCACGATGGATCTCGGAAGAAGGCTGGTGTGGTGGTGATGATGATAATGATGGTGGTGCTAATTGTGGCTATTGCATTGTGTTTCACTAATGTAGGGTACTGGTGCTCTGCTGGCTGGTAAGTTTCCGTACGAGGATGGATTGCCGTGGTGATGGCGCTAATTCCTGGGCCATTGAGTTGTATTCACTGGTGTCGACTGCTACTGCTACCCAACCTGTATTGATTCTGCAGATACGGTGTGCATTTCACCTTGTTAGGGCTGCGAATATCATCAGAATAGCGCTGCGCTAAAGCTATACCCGCGTAGTTTTTCTGACGGTGCAAGTGTAACCTCCAGCGTATTTGGATCTTGGCGATAATACATTTTGTGTGAGCGAGTTGCTGAGTTCTGAGGAGTGCCATCGAGGTGACATTGCGGCGGACGTGATTGGTTACCAACAACATGCATGCTGGAAAGAAGAAAATAATTGAATTGGAAGTCTTACCGGATGAAGGCGATTTATTGCAACACCTGGATGTTGCCTTTGAGAGGGAGCAGTGGAAACAACAAAAACGAAAATACAGAGCAAACAAGAAATTGAAGCAGAAATTGATGGAAGGTATGGATCTTGGACACGAAGCTTGGACGAAGAGGAGGGAGTGAGNCGATGGAGCGTAATCAACGTGGGTTCGCATTGGACCGGTTCGGGCTAACCGGTTCACGGTTAATAACCGCTATCAAACCGGTTACCCTCAATAGACATCTGATGATTTTTTTAAGCCTGTCAGTAGTGAAACTCAAGATCGTTGCATGGGCCATCTTCGAGAGGCGTTGGGTGCCGGAGGGCTAGATGAAGGCGTGTGTAGTGTTTGTGATCGATCAGTACTTTCCAGGGATGTGGTTCGAGTTGAATGGGGCGATTGGAGATTTATTAACGTGTTACGTGGAGTCTTGGGCACCATTGACGAATCAATTCCTGATCGGCTAGCGAAACAGTATCGTGCGCCACCTCACATCGACGGATTAGAGGACGTACTGATATCGCCTCGAGGTATACATTGTTACATCGATACAGATGGGTATCCTAGTGGTTGGATGGGTATTTGCGTTGAGTGCATGACCGCCATCAATCGTCAGCAATTACCGAAACTTGCTATTGCAACGGCTTTTTCGTCGGTCATTTGCCGCGTCATCTAAGAACACTCACAATTCCAGAACGTTTTATCACCCAGCTTGCAAGTGTGGCAGCAATTACGCGCGTTATGCGTGGTGG
>LGTU01000281.1:0-52772 GCA_001314425.1 Phytophthora pluvialis
TTTCACTGCCCGTGACCCTGTGGCTGACTCCACCCCCTGCTCTTGACCAACTGCAAGACGCGTACTTCATCGGAGGCAAGGTCGTCGAGAGACTCACGCTGAACGGCTACTCCAGCTCGGCCAGCGGCTGCTTCAGCATCTTCGACGGCCGCGGACGCGCTCATCGCGCTCGCGCTGGACCGCCGCACCACCGACAACGTCACGGTCCTCGTCGTGAAGCTAGAGGCGTACGACTTTTCCTCGAGCCGCACACACACACATCCAGCGAGACATCGGAACTCTCGCTACCCCGCACAGCGCCATCGCGCGCTAGCCGCAGTTATTTAGTTATCCCTTGTTAAATGTTAATACGATGCAGAGAAGCCACTTTCAGAAGCGGGTTTGAGAGGCACGCGATGTAGCACTGGCACTTCCAGCATCGACACAAGCACACGTGGCCAGAGTGTGGCTGGAGGCACTACAGGCACTACAGCGCATGCGCAGTTCTTTCTACATCGTGTTTGCCCTCTCAAACCAGACCCGCATCCGCTTCTGAAGTTGCAGGATCGAAACGATGAAAGAGCAACAGTACTCAGTCCGTGGTGAACCCATACAGCTCAGTGTCCAGCACGGCGTAGAGCATGCGCCTGAGCTCCGAGCGCGAGATGCCCAGCGGCAGGTCCAGCCGATTGAAGCACGCGTAGCTGCGCACGAACTCGTCGGGCGCGCCCACGATGCCGCGGATCGTGAAAAGGCACACCTTGCCGTCGTAGCTGGTGAGCCCCTTGAAGCCCACGAGCGGCACACGCGAGCAGCCCGTGGTGAACTGCAGCAGGCGCCGCCGGTACTCGTTGGGCATCTCACGCACGATTTCCCAGAACCACCCGAGCGTCGGCGACCGCGCCACGCTCTCGGCCACCGACGTGTTCTTCTCCCAGTCGTCCACGTCGATCGCCGGGGACCCACACATGAGGTAGTCCAGCTCTTCGTAGTCGAACAGCATCAATAACTGCTGCGGGATGACCTCGTAGATGCCCTTGAGGAACACGTACAGCTGGTCGGCAACACTGCGCAGTAGTAGGTGCTCGAACTTGCGCTCGAGGTACTCGTGCTTATTGGCGTCCGTCACTTCGATGTTGCGTCCGTTGGGAATGAGATCGACCGTCATGGTGCGGTCGACCATGCGCTCCATCACGCTGAAGTCAAGGTCCAGCGCCTCCACGCCGTCGTTCTCCAGCATCCACGTCATGCTCTTGTAGACCTCCGGGTCAAAGTACTTTACGTCGTCCATACACAGTGGCGTGCCCAAGATGAGCTTGAGCAGCGGGACGCACAGGTGGAAGTTGAGCACCGTGCCCTCCAGCAGTGCCCGCCCCAGCAAGCGCCCCGCTCCATACAAGTAAATAAGATGCTCCTCGCCATTGTCGTAGCGGGAGTTTGAGTTCAGGAAGAACCCGCGGTCCTCTCCGTTGATAGCCTTGAACAGCCCCGCCTTCGGGTCCGTCAGCAGCTCCGTTAGCATCATGAACCACTCGCGATGCAGTCCGCCGGCGTCCACGCCGCTTTCCTCGAGGAAGTTGATGCGCATCGCCGAGCGAATGTACTTCTCCTCAATGCACCCCAGGTGCTCCATCGACTCTTCAAACATGTAGTCTCTGTGAATCGACAGCTTGAGGAACTCGACCTCGGGCGGGACTAGCAGCGATGCTGTGCTCTTCACAAAGTACGCGTACTTCGACGGGAAGTCCTTCGCCGCCAGCTCCAGCGTCTCGCGACGGCGGTCGACACCTGTTTGCGTGTCGTCCTCGAGGACTTCCCCTGTAGAACGCGCCGCTGCGTCCCATTTCGTGGCCGGGATGATATCCATGTCGGTCACCTCATTAAACACCTTCGCCTTCGCCGGCTCCACGACGGCCACCTCGCTGTGCATCGCTGCTGGGCCGTTCACCTGTCCGGGCATCTTCGCGTTCTCGTTGGGCTTCACGAACCGAATGACCTTCCCCACGCGCGCGGGCGCCATAGGCCCGCTTCCTTCCTTCACGCGGAACCAGAACATGTTGCCCTCCACATCCAGCTTGCGCGTCCATTCTTTGCGTTTCCTGGCGCGGAGCTGGCGCTGGGTCAAGTGGTGCGGCAGCGCGCTCGCCCTAGCCTTGCGCTCCTTCTTCTCCTTCCGCCGGCGCTTCCTCCTGCTTGTGCTGCTTCCGTCGGGCGCCTCGCGCGTGTCCATGCGCTCCCCGCAGAGCGAGCAGAAGAGCACGTCCTTGAAGTTCTCGAACTCGCACACGGCGCACACCTCGAAACCCTTGTCGGCCTCGCGGGTGGCTGTGTCCAGGCGGTGGTCATTGCCCGTCGAGCTGCAGTAGCAAACCAATGCCCAAAGCACACAAATTCGTAGGTTTCGTTAGTAAAAAAGCGGATGCAAGAGCCCGCAAGTGGAAGGGTCTGGAGACGTACGTGCCGAGCAGCGGCGCCGCCAGCTCGCGCAGCCGGTGCGTGTGCACGCGGATGAGCTTGCGCCGCATCACGAAGAAGGCGATGGCCAGCACGGCCACGAAGCTCACGTTCACCAAGATGGCGACCACGCCGCCGTCCATGGCCTCATACACGTCTCGCAGTAAATGCCTTCGCTTGCGCCTTCTATTGAGCTTTCTGGAGTGATGGTCGCGCTTGATTGCGGCACGTTCCGATCGTAATGGATGCACCCCATTACGATCGGAACAATAGCAAAACATAAACTTTATTGCGGGCCCCCGCAATAAAGTTTATGTTTTGCTATTGTTGTTTTATAGTGCGTATCATGTTTTACTATGTAAGTTGATGACACCTATAAATATGCTGTTTTTGTGTGATACCTGTTTTTTATTATATACTAATTATGCGGATTTTGGTCTCGACCAATCATAGGCTAGTTCAACGTGGCACTTGGGTAATAATCGCATCCATGTCGCAGACTGAAGACAGACTCAGATTTGATTCCAATTGATAATTTCACGAAGATGCAGGCCCGTGCCCCCGAGTACTTCGCCGTCGCGACGCGCGAGGTGGCCAAGACCATCTCGGAAAAATGCCAGGTCTGTGCGCGTAGCTGCGAGCGTATCACCACTTAATGCTGCTACTGACTACCCACGCTGCTCGCCGTCGTCAGGTTCTGGGCAAGATGCTGGAGGCCTCGCGCGTGAAGCTCCACAGCGCGCAGGAGATTGCGCAGGGCTCGGTGTTCGCGCAGACGCCGGTGCGGCTGTGGCTATTGGTCTTGCGAGCAAGTTGCAGTCGTCATATTAGTGGTTACGGTTGTTATATTGGTGTTATGTTGCATTGCGCAGCTGCTGCAGGAGATGAACCGCGTGTTTGAGCAGCTGCAGGGCAGAGCCGTAGACCCGAACATGGTGGGCGGCGAGCGCGGCAAGACGCTGTTCGACTTTGTCGACGCCGAGACGGTCCAATCGCTGCAGCAGGACACGCTAGAGCAGACAAAGGAGTGAGCGGGCGGGCTGTAGATTTGCTGTTGTGGCCGTGTTGGTGCTTACGACGGCTGCGTTTCGCTCTGCAGGGTGGAGGAGCTGCTGGCGGCGCACCAGCATGCCATCACGAGAATCGCAGCCATTTATGAGTTCTTCGTGACATTTGACAAAGCTCATGGGAGTGATGTCGATGCACTGGTTGGCGAGCATCGAGACATCGCGTCGATCACGTACGTAGGTACCTTGGCGTCAATTATTGTGTCAGCTTGATATGAATTTTGTTCCTGGTGTAGTGACGAAGAAGCCAAGCCTATTGAAGAGCTATATGATGCAGCGGTGCGTGCTGTCATTAGCTCGGCATGGAAATTAAAATTTTCAGTGTTTAACAGCGTTCATGGTGTAATTGCAGGTTAGTTTCTTCGTCGACATGGAGCAGTGCGACCGTTTCTTGCTGCAGTACTTCACCACGATCAACGACATTTACCCACAGTTCGTGTTTCGTTGACCATGCTGTTGGGAGTAGTGGCTTATTCGAAATAGCTAATGCGTGGCAATCCGTACTTTGACCGTTTGTCTTCTTCGCAGCTACGAAGTGATCTTTGCCGACGTGCAGCTTCTGTTTGATGAGCTGCAAAGTCTTCGGGACTTCTATCTCCAGTTTGTGGCATCGTACCAGTCTGTTGGAGCTGAAATGCTTCGGCGCAGGCAGTACGACACGAATGTTCGTCAATTCGTAAGTCGACCGCCATAATTTTGCATGCCTCGCTCCAATTTTTGAATAACGTACCAACGACCCGCAGATCGAAGATACAAAAGCCAAGCTCGCAGCGCTTGAGCAAAATGAGGTATCACTGCGTAGCACGTTCTGTGAGGAGCACGCACGCTTCTTACCCTCCACCCTTTGCCCCGAGATTCAGGTATAGCTGACAGATAACTTTGCTGCACTCCCAACCGCAGAACTGACGTGTGTGTTATCTGCTTTCCTGACCTAGAACTTGCCAGACAAATTCACTATCGTCCGTGAGGATAACACGGATGACAGTGTGGCACATGCGGAGGCACTGTAAGCAGCGATAACGTCTAATCGGGTAGTCGCGGATGTATTCAACATGCGTTTCTTCGTTCTGGCCACTCATCTCTACTAAGGCAGTACGCGATTTGTGCCACCACTACTTGCCAGCGTTGAAGAGCCCCACTCTAGAAAAAAAAACCGGGGTGGGCCTAGCTAGTTACATCTTGGACGGCTTGTTCGGTTTGTACATGTGGGTCTTCACAACAGTGCCCTCCTTCGCGCGGGACACCGCCGCCTCGAAAGGCGACGTCGTCGTGATGCTAGCAGACTCTAGGCGCTGCACCTCCGTCACCGGAATATTGAGCGCGCGCTTGAAGAAGTTAACCCGCAGTAACGCCGTCTGCGTCAGCGTGTACATGTTCGACGTCACCCAGTACACGAAGATGCCCTGCCACAATGAAATAGATCAAGTCAACGTTAGCGGGGACATTGCATAAGTATTGAAAGCATGACAATCTACATACCGACTGGAAGTTCATGGTGAGCGGGATCATCATAAGAGCGAAGCAACGCATGCCAAACTTCATTTTGTCCTTCATGTCCCCGGTCATAGCATCTCCACCGAGCTCGACGGACGCCACCATCAGAGCCGAGGAAATCACAGGGAGCGCCATCGTGGGGTCGGCGACAGAAAGGTCGGGAAACCAGCCGATGCCCTCGTGAGCGTACTCAGGGAAGTACTTCGAGATGTCCTGGAGTCCCCAGAAGAAGCTAATGAAAACAGGAATCTAGAAATGGGCAAAACGGCAAACGTGAGCATAAAGCATCTAGATCGGGCAACTCGATGGTCATAGAATCGGTTGCACCTGTGCCAACGGCGTGAGCATGCTCTTGAACGGGTTCACGCCGTGCTTCTTCATCAGTGCCTTGTACTTATTCTGGAACTCTTTCGCGGACTCGGCGTTCTGCGTCGGGTTCGCATCCATCTCATCGCGGAGCTTCTCCATGTCCGGTTGGAACAGCTTCATCTTGGCCGCATTCCGCATCTAAAGACCAGAAATCGACAACGCTAAACAGACTCGAACACATCAACTAAAGCTAAGCAACTATTCGCGCGTACCGAAATGACCGTCACTGGGAAGAAGACCGTGCGCACAGCAACCGTCGTGGCGATGATCGTCGCCCACCAGGGAAGTCCCGTCGTCACGTGAATCAAATCCAGCGAATGGATGGCAATGCCCGACAGCGAGTAGCCTGCATCGCAATAGGCAACACACCAGTCAGCACTCAAGTAATCCTCTTCAAGCAATACGTAAGCTATTCACCAAGGTCGGAGATGGAAGCGTAGTCAACCGAGCCTGCACAACAGCAACACAGAAAGTCAGACCTCTTATCCCTATCATCGACAGCCCGGCAGCAATCAACGTACTGGCAGCTTCAATGGCCTGCTCCGCCGCCTCCGAAGGCGAGGCCGCAACGATCTGGTCGTCGGTGCACAGTCTGCAGCACAAAAGCACCGTCAGTCTGAGTCCACTGTGCCAATCGGGTATAGCGCAATAGGTTCGTACCCCGTCACCGGCGTGGAGGAGAACGACCGCCCGCCGAAGCTGTGCGTGGGGATGAGTTGCACGGCGCCCAGCTGGGCCGCGTGCCCGAAGCGCAGCGAGCGTCCGACCTGGGCGACGCGAGGGCCGCTGGTTGTGACACAAGAGAGAGAGACACACACACAGAGCAGCGCACAGTCAGTAGGAGGACGAGAATGCAGCGACTCCAGCATAGAGCGAGAGGGGTGGAGGTGGTGTACGCACCCGCGGGCGGCGGAGCGCGCCACAGCCATGGCGACCGGCTGCATACGACGCATCGAGAGGAGCACCATCACTTCGGCACGAGCGGTGCCTTTTTGTGGATGACATCAGCCTGAGACCGTCAGTATACCACCCCGTTTGACTGACACAGTGGATGGGTATCTGCTACAGGATTGGTTGATATTGGTTAAAGAAAGCATTCTGACTGGACGAAACTATGTATTCCGTGTTGACTTCAACTTGAAGCGCTCATACTGCTGCATTGCGGCACTGCACGGGCACTCCAAGCGAGTAGACCTGGTTCGAAGTCAGCACGAGGATGGTGTCGTCGTTGACAATCTGTAGCCCCAGAAGCTGCTCGCCGCCGAGCTCCACCACATGCTGCTGGCGCGTGTGCGCTTCAAGTTCCTGCTCCGATCCACTGCCCTGGTACACGAACACACGTCGCTCGAGCTCGCCGATGCAAGCGAATGACCCCGTCGGGTGGAACGACATGAACTTCTTCTCCTGCTTCGACGCCTGCACGAAGCCGAACGCTGGGAGCGTGGTCGCGTGCCGCAGCGACAGTCGAGCCAACGCCACATTCAGCTCGAAAATCAGCCCGTGCACATCGTTCCGGAAAAGTAGCGACGACTTGAAGTCGCTGGAGCCGTCCACGCGGGCGCTCGAGCACAAGAACTGGAAATTCGTGCAGTCGATGTCCAGCTGTTCCTGCACCAGCTTCTGCTCGAAGTTCACGAGCAGTAGCGACGCCTTGGCGTTCGGGTCTCCGTTGTCGCACTCCTCAAAGCCGCTGAGAATGGATTCTGCTGTCGAAACCTCGAGTGGCCGATCTTGTTGGCTGCCGATGCTCTCCTTGCGGTAGCGCGTCGAGATGTCGGGTGCGCCATGGAGAGGCACATCAACCGAGCTGAATGGCGTGCTGGACTTGTGGAAGCGCTCACTCAACGGTGTTTTGAAATCAAGCGACGCCAATTCGCTCGGCTCCTTAGGCTTTGAGATCTCTCCGTGAAAACCGATACCAGCCCGTGGGAGCTTGGAAAGCAGTATGGCCATCTCGTCGTCGTCCAATGCGTCCTCGCCGTGCTGGCGCTTGTGCGGTGACGACTTGCCCGTCTCCGGAGCAGCTTCTTTCACCGACGTATGCACTTTCTTCTTTGCAACAAGCTCCATGAGCAGTTGGTGCGTTCCTTGTACTAGCAACACCACTTCAGGCCCGCTGAACGAGACGTATGTCGGCAATTCCGACACAACGGCAATCCCCGTCGTGGTGTGTTCCAGTCCAACACACCCACTGTCAACCTCCATACTACCTTCGGTCGAAGCAGTCGAAAGCACTCCAATCATCGAGAGACGGAATGCACCGTCAGCTTCATTCCCCGACAAAGGCTCAGCTACCACCGCATGGAAATGCTGGTCCTGCTCATCGTAGAAAGCTCCCAGTAGCAACAGCGGCACGACGCCCCACGGCGCGCACTCGTACACGACACTCCACTTGGCTCCTTCTTGGTCATGCTCAGCCTTCAGGAAGTGCAGCGTCCCGTGTCCGTCGCAGTACACGACCAAACCTTTGCCTGCCACCTGCACCGACACGTTCTCCTGTCTCGTCGTCAACATGGGGAAGTTGTAGACCTTCTCGAGCTTCACGCCGTCGGCCTTGCGGTCCACGACCTGCACAAGTTGATACTCTGCATCCACGAAGTACGCGACGCTGGCTCCGAAGCTCTTGCCCAGGAACGGGTCGGCCGCCAGCGCGTTGTAGTGCACGCGCGACTCCCACTGCGCCTTGCGCATGCTATGGCCCGCGTCTAGCGGCGTCAGCGCCGCCACCGAAAGCGCCGTCGCGCGCTTGGCGACCCCGTCCATAGCCAGCACATAGCGGTCGAAGTCCTTGTCGATCAGCGAGCGATCCACCTGCATCACAATCGTCTCTTGCATGTGTGGACCACGTCAACATCTGCGCCTGTGAGGAAACTCCAATTGGAGGCCATCTGCGTTTCATCTTGTGTGACGCGTGTCTGATACTCAAAGGGTTCTCGTCGAAATGCAAATGCCATAATACGCAATATTAATCAAGTCACTGAAGACTCGCTACTTGAGCACAGATGAGTGGAACTAAAGCCCTTCTTCGGGCTCGTACAGCGTTATGCACTCGCTGCTGGATGTCGACATTGGAAAGCTAGTGTTGAGTTGGATTCGGCAACTTACTCCAAACACAGTGCTTGGAATCAATAGATAACTTAAGTTTTTCTATTGCTCGCAAATACAACGCACTTCAGCTGTGTTGAGAAGTACTGTAGTCTAGTCCAAGGACTACGGACAGGAAGAGCACCCTGCTGTAGTCCCTTAGCTAGAATTTATCAGGGAAACCCGTCGTCAAAACACCCCAAGATGGTACATGTACGTTATGAATGAACTACGGACATGCTTCGACGAATTTGGATGCCTGATGAGTCAAATTGGAGCGAGTACAAAGGTATCTAGTACCGGTAGTCGACGACACCGACAGTGAAAATATCATACTGTATCTAATGTTGATATCTGAAGATCAATATCAGTCTCAAATGACCTCGGAAGAGGATCAATATCACCTGGTACTGTACTTGGCTTGTTAAGAATTGCAAGCGGATCAGCATCAGCGATACCATCAAAATGATCGATGCTCCGAACCCCTGGCTATAGCTCTCATCGACAGGATACTTTGGGTGCTGATTCTCGACATCAATAGGAAAAAAAAGCAACGTAAAGTTCATTCCGCTCAACGGCACGTAGGATGCCATACGGGCCACCTCATCTCGACACTACCAAAACTGGAGTGATTTAAAAGCGCGCACTTTGACGTGCTTTTCTTCGGGGCGGGACCGTGTCTTATCGAACTTGGTCTGAAGGTTACGATCCTCAATGTGGGTGAACTTAAAGCCCATCAACTGAGTCGCCTTGATGATAAAGAAAATCTCCACGGTTGGTTCCTTCATTCCTGCCGAGGATAGTTGGCGTAGTACGTTGTCGAAATAGCGGATCTTGAAATGATGCTGGTCCGATCGCGTCGCCTGGAAAAATATGACTTTATTTGCATCCGTGTCGAAATACACCGCGTCGTAGCCCTCTTGGTTCCAGGCGACTGGCTTCAGCCAACACTGATTTCCATTAATCCTTGGTTTTGGTAGTGCCTCCACCTTACCGCCCTCGTCAAACTGTTCCTTGACATTATCGGCCCCTTGCAGCTGGATCATATTGGCAGCAACACGCGTTTCCTTCTCACTGTCGTCGTAGTCGATGTCATACGTGCAATCCTCGTGACATCTTGAGATCATACCCGGGCATAATTTCCCCTCGACGGACCTTTTAAATCGTTTGGTTGGATCAAACCGAAGCACGTTTCCTCGTGGCAGAACATCTACTTACGTCTTTTTGTTGCCGAATAACTCCAGCTTGCGCGTTGAAACAGATGAAAAAAACAACCATTCAAAGAGATATCCATCCACCGCAGGATTGTCTGATGCATTGAGACGTTGCACTAACTCTGGAATTACCTCATCTCCACATTGGTCCACGAAAAGAGAGGCCACATACGAGCTCACGGGGACTCGTCCGCTATCCTGTCCGTCATTGGGTTGTATCCCATAGAGATCGTTGATTGCATCAGAGTGAAAAGCACCACTGCAATACTTGACCAGATCGGTCTTGTCGTTAGCAGAATTGATTGCCCTCTTCAGAGCGAGTGTCACTTCCTTCGTGGTGTACTGAAACATGAACCGACACGAGCCGCCAGCGTAATAAAACTTGAGAGCCAACGCACGTTTCTTCATATCATCCTCACTTGTCTTTTCTTCTTCCTCTTCATCGCTGTCATCATCGTTCATTGCCGAGATGCTCGTTGCGTCAAGCTTGACCGCGATCGTATTATAAAAGGTTTGGTCGGAGATGGCTGCGAGATACTCGTCTTGTGTCCATGAATACATGTAAAAATATCTGACTCGCGCAAAATCATCATCGTCTTTGTTTGTCTTCCCAGGCGTAGCTAAGGAAGAGCATACAAGCCTGTCATTATCACGGAGATCCGCATCGATCCTTGACAAAAAGGTTCTGTCGCTATTTGTATTTTTGTAGCCATCCAGACACACGAGCAGCTTTTTGTCAGCAACACGAGGCAAATCAAATGGTTCACCCACGGTAAATTTCCAATATTCCTGGGTTCTCATGGCCAGACAGGAGGAGCTCCATTCCTGACGCAAATTAATCCAAATGAATCCAAACGACGTTCCATTCCTTACGATCCAAGGAAGCCACGTAGCTTAACGTGCAAGCAGATTTTCCTGTGCCAGGTGGCCCCACAATGAATGCTTTGTTGTTCTGCACAACCACTTCGTTCCTCAAAACGTCCCATACCTCAAACACTCCAGGACGGCAATACAGCATCACATCGCCACCAGGATACAAACCGCATCTTCTCAGAAACTCTGTCGGCAGTGTTATATAATTCACATGGTGGATGTCAATCTCGGGCGCCTCAAACGTACCAACCAAACGGGCCCGTTTGTTTGGGGAAAAGGCTCGCACCAGCACATGCACAGGACAAGTTCCAGCTTCGATAGCGCTCTTATCGAGGCGAACCTGAACGGCCTTCTTCGACAGGCCAACATCACTGAGTTGAACGTGAACATTACCCAGATGCCGCATGTCTGCGGTGACGCTCACACCTTTTTTGGCCTCGTTCTGTGTCAATCACGGGCCGTTCTCCCCTCTCTTCGTCACGAAGAGCTGCAGTTCTTTTGGATCGATATCCTTCAAGCCATTTGGCTTCTCCGCCTTAGTGGCCTTCTTGAGGTCATAAACGGAGGCGCGCTTATTTACTTCCACCCTGAACACGCTTCCCACCTCGCCGGCAATCGAACAGATGACCTTCATCTTCGCTGGAGCGATTGACCTTTTGGTACTGTTGAAATACATACGTATCTAAACATAAAGTATGACAGGCAATTCGGCGTCGCTTGCTGGCGTTGGCACTTTGGCTCGAGCAGCACCGATGAAGGAAGACACGACGCCGTCGGTGGTGGAGGTGCAGCACCAGATCCGCGCGAACGCGTCGCAGCTGCAGGACTACTTCTCGGACCTGTACGCGTGGGAGAAGAGCATCGGCAAGGAGGACTCGGCGCGCAAGCGGGCGGCCAAGACAGCGAAGCGCTCAGCTGCGGCGAATGGGACGCCGCCGCCACGGACGACAAGAGTTGTTGGCACTGGCGATAACAATGGGGGCGCAGGTGCTGGCAATGGGGATGCACATACTTACGATAAAGGATATAAGCGCTGGGAGAAATTCGACGCAGTACGTTGCGCTGGTTGTTGCTGCCGGTGACGTTGACAGTGCTAACTTTTATTGCTTTTTGACCTGCAGGACGCGGCACTGAGAGAAGCGGATGAAGAGGACGGCTCGAAGCAAGAGATTCAGGAGGCACCGACGTTGGTGCAACATTCAGATTCAGCTCCGCGCCGGGTGAGCAAGACTGCGTCCTCTTCGACGACTCCGAAAAGTCGTGAAGAGTTGGAGAAGGAAGAGGGCAATGCGCACTACAAGCGTGGCGATTATGTGGCTGCGATCAAGAGCTATACGCGTTGCCTGGGATACAACCCGCGAAATGTGGTGGTGCTGTCGAACCGCGCCATGGCGTATCTGAAGAACCGCGAGTTTGCCAACGCTGAAGACGACTGCACACTGGCGCTGAAGGCGGACCCGACGCATGTCAAGTCGTACTCGCGCCGAGGTACTGCGCGTAACTCGTTGGGAAAGCACCGACTTGCGCTGCTCGACTTCCAGCGGGCCGCAACGTTGGATCTAAAAAGCCGCCAGATCCAGACACAGCTGCAGTCGACTCGGGAGCTCGTTCGAACAGCCATCAAGCGATCTCCTAAGCGCACCGGGTTTTCGATTGAAGTTGTTGGAGAGACTTCGTTGAACAAACAGTCACGCCTAGAAGAAGACAGTGATGTCAATGAGAACAAGGAAAATGTTGGGTCGCAACAGCCAGCGACGTCATCTTCTGGCACTCAACAGAAGTCTTCGCCGCTGCAGGAGGCGAACTCCACCCCATTACCAACCCCAACTGCAACAACTGCGCAGCCGACGACCGAAAAGAAGGAGAAAGCGAGCTCGGCCATTCTACTGAAGCTACCGAAGAAGGCACCGGCCACTTCGTACGAGTTTGGCCGCGTGTGGAAGACGCTAACGCTGCGCGGAGATGCAGAGCAGAAGAGCCGCTTGGTCAACTTGCGCGCCGATTACCTGCGCATGATTGACCCTCCTACATTACGCAAGGTGTTCAAGACTGGGATGGAATCCGATGTGCTTTGTGAAATCTTCCACGTCCTCCGTCAAGCGGTGGTGTCATTATCAGAAAACATCACAGCCTCGAACGACAGCGCTTCGTTTGCGCTGGCATTTGCCAACGAGCTCACCAAGGTGCCGCGCTTCAATATGACGATCATGCTTCTGTCCGACAGCGAGAAGGAAGATATGGCTTGGGTCATCAAGCGTTTGGAGGCGCTGGTCAAGGATGGCGACGGTGCAACCCAAGCGCAAGAAGTTGCCAACCTGAAGAAGCTCTACGAACTGCCTTGACATCGTGGAGCAAAAAAAAAAAAGATGCACCAGTTGTTCTAACAAAGCAAGATATTAACTCGCCCCGCCGTTAATCCATCCAGCCTTACTTGCTGCAGCTCTTGGTCGCTATTCTGCATGTGGCGGCGTCAACAAGCGACGACTGCGTGAGTTCCTGCTCGGAGATCTTGTAGAACTTCTTGATGAGTTTGATGTCTCCGTCGGTCAGGTGCGTGCCGAGCTCTTCGAACGGGACCTGCATGCCTTCCACCAGCGTCTCTACCTCCTTCAGCGCCGCCTCGTCCGCGTCGAACACGCACAGCACGAGCGACGTGGTGTCTTCGTTGACGCCGAACCGCTTGAAGGACTCGGACACGTTGCGCGATCCGGACATATTGAAGACCAACTCGGCGTGCAGACTGCGCGTGGTCAGGCGGCCGGATGCGTCGCACAGCAGAGCGCGCGAGGCAGCCGCGTGCACCTGGAACGGGCCGGCGATCTGGCGGAAATCATCAACGCAGTAACTCATTAAGTATATAATACATCCAGCACCAAAATGCCATTGTTGCCAGCAGTACCAGGTGCGCATTGACCAGCGCGACGTCAAACTTCTTGGCCAACAGGCCTTGTCGCAGCGCAGTGCTGTTCTTCACGTCCGTGTAGTACCCCACGTGGAGCGTCCTGCAGCATCAGCGCGGAGCCTCAAGTTAGGTAGGTAGATTGCGTCGGCGGTTGCAGGGTGTCCGGGGCCTCACCGGTTGCAGAACAGCGCGTAGGTATGCTTCTCTAGTGCCATCGCGCAGCAGCACCAGGGTCGATTGGCAGTCGAGGTGGACGAGTCTCGTGTGTCGCACACCATGTCAATTCGAATAGTATTACTATAGCTTCGGCACACATTAGTGGGTGCCAAGTCTTGTTTTAGTTCGTTTTGTAGCTACTCAATATTTACCAATCAGATCCACCTGGAGAACGCCGTGCCTGAGACCACTTATTCGAGTTCCTCCTCGACCAGCGTTGGCAAAAATCCACGTTCAAGCGGCGGTGCGGATGGGTCATTACTCTTTTACGCGTGGGTTGGTAAAAAGGGTGGGTATTCCATTGTACTGAAAAACCCAATCAATACTCCTGAAAATACATAAACTCTCCCTATTTCGTTCGTGTGTCGATTGAAATGTTGAGGTTATTAATTATGCGCGACTTACGAGGATGGCAGTCAAACCTCCAAGAAAATTATTGCCCTACTCGTCCGCTGAAAACACTAAGCCGAGCTGGACCTGACGTCGTGGGTTTAATATCACGGATCTTAATCACACACACGCTCGCGCCGGGCACAAATGTGGAAGTGTGGCCACACCAGGTGTGCTCCGGCGCGAGCGACCCAGGCGCAGGAGCCAACGGCTTCGAGGTATGGCGTTAATGATGCCTCTTATTGGTGTTGCTAATTTTCTTTTGCTTTCTCAGCTCGGCGCTCGGTACGTCGCCAGCTCGAGTGACCGACTGGGCGACAAGTAGCCTACTCCAATACCTACTTCAATTTCTTGCCTCAATTTACAGTTCCTCAAAAAACCTTACTTTTTTATGTGGGTGGGAGGGTGACCCCAAAATTCCATTATCCCAACAACCAAAAACCTTCAGTGACCAACGTTATCCTCGGCTGACTGGTGCGGATCCTGTGCAGGTCAGTACGCAAGCAACTTCTGCATGTATTTAACACTGCTACACTAATCAATTCATTGTTGCTCGCGGTCGGGCTTTGAGTGCTTTACAGTCTGCTGTTCGTCGGTGTGTAGGGCGCCATGCTGTTGGCTGTTGCGCTGGGCTCCGTGCTGTTGGTTCTAGGCTCAGTGTTGCTGGACGCCGTCGTGCTGTTGGCTGGTGCGCTGGGCTCCGTGTTGCTGAACGTCGTGTTGGGCTACCTGTTGCTGGACGTCGTCGTGCGTTTGGGTGGAACGTCGGACGCTGTCCTGTTGCCCCATAAGGCGTTAATCACCACTGTTAGTCATGCCCAATACATCGTTTCGACACCAAGAGCTGTCCAAATTGCGTAAGCTTTTGGCTCAAAGGTTAGCTTGGAGGTAAGATCGCGACGATCTAAATGTTGTGATTGAGCTGGAGAATCAACTGGACGAGATGTGGCTTCACTTCTTCTTCCACGTAAGCTCCAGGCGCTACCTCGCTGATCGAACATTGCAAAAGCGAGCAGCATCGCGGTTCGAGTATTACCTTTCGTTCAAACCGCCTGATCAATTCAAGACTCACTTTCGGCTAAGCCGAACCTATTTTTTCCTGGTCGTCAGTCTAGTCAAGAATACGATTGTGTTCCGCAATCTAGCCGTTAGCGTGGAGCTGCATCTACTGGTCGCGCTGAAGTTCTTCGGTACGAGCGGGAATGGCGCCACACCAAACAAACTTGCTGACTTCTTTTCGATTGGGACTGGGACTGTGCTATTTTATGTTCGACGCACGGTAGATGCATTGGTCAGCATCCGAGCCGATGTGATAGCATGGTCAAACGAAGAAAAACGACGAGATTTAGCTTCCCGTATCAGGGCGAAGTGGAAGTTTCCGAACTGTGTGGGTTTTATTGGTGGAACCTTGCTACCCCTCGAGTTCAAACCCGCACTATGTGGCGAGGACTACTTTTCACGTAAAATGAACTTCGCCATCAGCTGTCTGGTAGCTGGTAGTGTGCGACGACAAGGGTCGTATCACGTATCTAAATGCCGGTTGGGTGGGATCAGCGCATGACAACAGAGTATGGGAGAACTCTAAGCTTTACTTGAACCGAGATGATCACTTCAACCAGCAAGAGTACCTTATTGGAGATACAGCGTATAAGCCTTCGGCTGTAATGGTTCCCGCTTTTAAGAAGCCTCAAAAGAAGCCGCTGCCGTCGCAACAGGAATGGTTTAATAGCCAACTCGCTCGAGTAAGAATCAAAGCGGAACATACGATCGCGATGCTGAAAGGGAGATTTCAGTGGTTGAACAGTATTAGAACTTTGATATCTAGGAAACGTCATATGAAGCGACTTGTTCGAGCCGTAGATGCACTGGCGGTTATTCACAACCTTGTGATCGGCGACGAACCACCAGCTGTTGATGATGATGAAGACAGTAGTGATGAAGAGGATATGTACGACGAGTTGGATAGTGACGAAGACAGATGGCGTCAAATTCTGCAGTTTCTTTTAGATGACTTAGCGATCTAGAGGTTGTGGCTAGCCCTACATCGGTAACATCTTATCAATGTCAGCTTATCAACACCAGCATCTTAAAGTTTCTTTCTCGCAAGCAGCAGTTGCGTCTTCTAGTGAATTGACGCCTCGCGAGCTTTTGCTTTCATGACAACGAGATTGACTTCTGCCAGCGCAGCTTCTCTCTCATCCTTTCTAACTGACATTGCTAGTTGCTGCTCTTCGATCTTGATAGACTTTGCATCTTCCTCTTGCTTTGCTTTGAGCATCGATGACCGAACGTCGAGCCAATTCTCTTCCACGGACTTGCGTTCTTGCTCCCCTTGACTGGCGTTGAAAGTCGAACCGATGAATGTTTCAGAGTCTGAATCAGCACTACTATCTGAAACATTGCCTCCAGTGCTATGGAGGGCGCCCGAGGAGTAGAGGGGGCGGGTCGCGGCTCGTTCGGTCATCGCTGGTGCCAAGCTGTCGTAATAAGGACACAATCTCACCAGAGCAGTCTTTATATCACCCTCATCATTCACACCCTGACCGGTATTAGCGCGCCAGTCCTCCGCTCGCTAGAAGCTCGTTTCTAGACTCTTGATCTTTTCCCGAATGTTCTCATTCTTGCGATGAGTGATGCCTGTCTCTATCATCCTTCCGTTGATGAGCCCACAGAGAGACTCTTCTGAGACACCCGAATGCTTCTTCCCCCCCTTCCACTTTCTGTAATTTCCTTCTGTAGTGATTCAGTCAATTAAGACGTCCATCGAGCTCTTGCCCCCCGATACACCATCTCAAGTCCACAACACTCTTGCTTGCTTGGCAGTCATCGACCTTAGAAATGCCCTCCCACCTCCAAGATTTTTCGTGGAGGTCGGCAACTCGTGTTGAGGTCAATTTTTACCCAATTGGGTGTTAAGATGGTACCCCAATTTACAGCTAAAAACGAAACTTGACACGTATGAACTAATAAAATTGAATGGATCGTATTCTCGCGTGAGCTTACTATCAGCGACACCTCTCGATTTTGCTATCTCCGTGGCATAGTAAAACAAATAAAATAGTAATCACTTTGTGTTAGTGTTAACAAAATCGATACTGTGCGTCATGTCAGCTATTTCACCTAAACACTGTAAAAAGCCAACGTTGCTTGCTCACTGTGCTCGCCTTGGGCTTCAAACACTATTACCGCGATGCATCGTCAAGATCGTTTTCATCAACATGCGACGAGTGCCGTTGCATCCGCATTAATTAGTTCATATAGTGTCGATGCCAAGCTGTGCCGCCTCATTTCGGTGTGCGAATCCATGTAAGCTGCTGCGGCTCGTAGGGAGGCCGTGATAGTGCAGTCATAAGCGGCTACGTATATGCAAACGCGACGCCGTGGCCAGCGCACTTGTAGCTTTCACAAACGATTCAAGAACATGTCGCGATCCAGGAACTGCAATAGACTTTGCGCCGTTTCGCCACCAAGCAGCACTTGTCTCCTCACACCGGCAGAGCTGTCACCGGCAGAGCTGCCCCGCCGATGCTCGATTAGCAACGAGCAGCCCAATTTGGTCAACAATGCCCTGAGATGCCGACGTGGCCAGCTTCGGTGCGAGGGCATACGTCATCGAGCTGTCGCACAGCACTTGCCTTTCATGTACAGTATGCGCAGATTATGGGGTCAAAAGAGAGGTTTGATTGGCCAAAACTCATACCGACCAATGAAAAGCTGGGGCTGACGCGGTTTGCTTGGATCGTGTGCGGTCCAACAACAGGACCGTCATTTTTGGATTCTCTCCGCGGGGCCCAAGCGATCCTCTCCGTCCTCCCCCCCCCTCTATCTGTAGCCATGGCTGACCACGTGGACAAGAAGCCGCGCATCGGCGAGGAGCTGTGCATCAACACGATCCGCATGCTGTCGGCCGACCAGCCGAGCGCCGGCAAGTCGGGACACCCGGGCGCCCCCATGGGCTGCGCGCCCATGGCCCACGTGCTCTTCGGCAAGACCATGCACTTCAACCCGAAGAACCCCAAGTGGAGCAACCGCGACCGCTTCGTGCTGTCCAACGGCCACGCCTGCGCGCTGCAGTACAGCATGCTGCACCTCACGGGCTACGACCTGCCCATCGAGGAGCTCAAGAGGTTCCGCCAGTGGGGCTCCAAGGCCCCCGGCCACCCGGAGAACTTCTGCACGCCCGGCGTCGAGGTGTCCACGGGCCCACTGGGCCAGGGCATCTCCAACGCCGTGGGTCTCGCCATCGCCGAGAAGCACCTGGCCGCCGAGTTCAACAAGGACGGCCTCGACATCGTCGACCACTACACGTACGCCATCTGCGGCGACGGCTGCCTGCAGGAGGGCGTCTCGTCGGAGACCTCGTCGCTGGCCGGCCACCTGGGCCTGGGCAAGCTCATCGTGCTGTACGACGACAACAAGATCACCATCGACGGCAGCACCAGCCTCTCGTTCACCGAGGACGTGCAGAAGCGCTACGAGGCCTACGGCTGGCACGTGCAGATCGTCGAGGACGGCAACTACGACCACGCCGCCATCCAGAAGGCCGTCGAGACGGCCAAGACCGTGACCGACAAGCCCTCGATCATCAAGATCCACACCACGATCGGTCTCGGCTCCAAGCTCGAGAACACCCACTCGGTGCACGGCACCCCGCTGAAGGCCGATGACCTGTCGGCCACCAAGGAGAAGTTCGGCCTCAAGGGCGATGAGTCCTTCTTCGTCCCGGAGCAGGTCAAGAAGTACTACGACAAGACCGCCTCGGGCGCTGAGCAGGAGAAGCAGTGGAACGACCTGTTCGCCAAGTACGCCGAGAAGTACCCCAAGGAGGCTGCCGAGTACACGCGCCGCATGGAGGGCAAGCTGCCGGCTGACTGGAAGAAGAACATGCCCAAGTACACGCCCGCGGACGCCGGCAAGGCCACCCGCCAGTACTCGGAGATCGCCCTGAACGCCGTCGCTACGGCTCTGCCCGAGATCGTGGGCGGCTCGGCCGATCTGACCCCGTCCAACCTGACGCACCTGTCCATGTCGGGCGACTTCCAGAAGGACACCCCCATCGGCCGCTACATTCGCTTCGGTGTGCGTGAGCACGGCATGGCCGCCATCTCGAACGGTCTGTTCGCCCACGGCGGTGTGCGTCCGTTCTGCGCTACCTTCTACAACTTCATCGGCTACGCTATGGGCGCCGTGCGCGTGAGCGCTCTGTCGCGCTTCGGTGTGATCTACGTCGCCACGCACGACTCCATCTTCCTGGGTGAGGACGGCCCGACCCACCAGCCGATTGAGATGAACGCGTCGCTGCGCGCCATGCCCAACATGTACGTGTACCGCCCCGCCGACGGCAACGAGACCGTGGGCGCCTACGTCGCCGCCGTGGAGAACCAGCACAAGACGTCGGTGCTCGCGCTGACCCGCCAGGGCCTGCCGAACCTGGCTCACTCGACTGCCGAGGCCGTGGCCAAGGGTGCCTACATTGTCGCCAACGTCGCCAACGGCGCCGAGGTGGAGTCGCTGGAGGGCGAGCCAGACTTGGTCCTGGTCGCCTCTGGCTCGGAGGTGTCGCTCTCGATCGACGCCGCCAAGCTGCTGACCAGCTACAAGGTGCGCATCGTGTCGGTGCCGTGCCGCGACCTGTTCGACGAGCAGTCGATCGAGTACAAGAAGGAGGTCCTCGGCGAGGGCATCCCCGCCATGAGCGTGGAGGCCGCCGCTACCTTCGGCTGGGGCACCTACTCGCACACGCAGTTCGGCCTCGACCGCTTCGGCGCTTCGGCCACGATCGCGCAGCTGAAGGAGCAGTTCGGCTTCAACCCGAACACCGTCGCCGACGAGGCCCGCAAGCTGGTCAAGTTCTACGACGGCCGTGAGGCCCCGAGCCTCTTCGACCGCCCGGCCCCGCGTGTGCTCAAGGCCGCCGACCACTAGGCGACTTATAGCGTGCTGCTGGCCTCGTAGGAACGCATGACGCAGAGCAAGTGAATTGGACGAAGGAAGCCACCCGTATCGAATCTTAGCTGTGTCATCCACTTCAACGTACGTATCTGTGTCAGCAACATTTTAACGAATCATATCCCTCCTTTTGATGTACCCCGCGATTGGTCAAAACACGACAACACATTTCACCCTATCAAAACAAGCGGGTTCAAGTTCAAACGAAAAGGCAGCTTGGAGCTGCTGCTGCATGGGCCTCTTCCTGCGCTCCCAGCGACGAATCCAGCGGCTTAACCGCGCACCCGACAGCACCCATGGACCCCGCCGTCTCCTCCGCATCTTCGGACAGCAGTTCGTGCTCCCCGTCGTCCTCTAGAAGCCTCAAGACCCGTCCAAAGTCGGCCAAAAGTCTCAAGAGACCGTCGGCCCGCCGAGAGCTCAAGCGCTCCATCGAGAAGAAGTTCCGGCTGCGCTACGCGTCGCTGCAGCAGGCCTACGAGCAGCGGCTGGAGGCGCTGGCCGCGCGCGTCCTGGAGGTCGTGAACCAGGCGCACGAGGACGCCTCCATCCACTGTCTGCAGGAGAACGCGCTGACCCACGAGTACGCGAGCGCGCGGCTGGGCGAGATCGTCCACGAGTGCTTCTACGGGGAGAGGGAGCGCTACGTGAAGGCCATGAGCGACCAGATCGCGTGGCAGGCCAGCGATCTGCGAGAGGCGCAGCAGAAGCTGCGCGTTGTGCAGAAGAGAGAGGGCGACGCGCAGCGGCAGTGGAAACTGGCGCAGCGAGACGTCCAGGCGCTGCATCACCAGTTGGATGTGAGAGTGAAGGAGCTGCAGGAGCAGAAGAAGTGGGAGGGGGATTTCAAGACGAGGTGTCGAGTTGCGATGGAAGAGCGAGACGCCGCGAGGAAAGAAGTCGACGCGCTGAAGCAGAGCCTGCAGGCGATGGAGACGGTGCAGCAGGAAAGCGAAGCGCTAAAAGTGAGGATGCAGCAAGATGGAAAAGAGGGGCTAGCTGCGCGTGGCGAATTGGAACGGAGCGTGAAGCAGCTCCAAGAGGCGAAGAATGTGCGTAAATTGTGCGGGGTGGAGGAGTTGGCGTGCGGTTGGTATTGACTATCTGTCCGTGTTGTGGGTGTTTCGCAGAAACTGGAGCTGGAGAAGCAGGCGAGCGAGCAGGAGGTGGCGCACTTGAAGCACTTGCTGTCGCTGTCGGAAAGCAAAACCCGGGAGATAGCACAAGCCCTGCAGCAGTTGCATAGCGAGAATTATCCGAGCAAGCTGACGCGCTTGGAGTCGGAGCTTGCTCACCAGCAACAAATGGCGACGCTCGCGGAAAAAGACCATGAAGACCTGAAAAGAAGATACGAAGAGTTTGGTGAACAGGTCGAGCAATACATGAATGAGCAAACGCGGGAAAAAGCCGCGCTTGCCTTGAAGGGCGAGGAGCAGGTCAAACAGTTGCAGACTCAGCTGGACACTGTTGGACGGCAAGCCCATGATGCGCTCAAAGCGAAGCAGAGTGAGACCACGCGGGCAATGGATCAGCTGAAATTCAGACAAGAAGCGTTGGGCAAGGCGGAGAAGAAAATTGCATCGCTTGAAGAACGTGCAGCAGTGGTGGAAGCCCAGCAATTAGAGGCGAAGCTACGGCACGAGAAGCAAGTTGGTGGCTTGGAAAAGGAGATTGTTCAGTGGCGGTATACAGTGGAAAAGGAGCAGGAAAAGGTCGCCAATCTCCAGAATACGTTTGCTGAGACCAAAGACAAGTACGAGCGCAAGATTGCGTCGCTTCAAGACGCCATGACTCGGCAAAACCGTCAAGGAGCTCAAGAGAGAGAACTTGAGGCTCGAACGCGCTGGCAAAATGAGTTCGTCGCGAAACAAGACGCAAGAATTCAGGAGCTGAAGGAGAAATACGATAGTGCACTGGAGAACCAACATGCAGAGCTGCTTCAAGCTAGGCAGATGGCCCTGGAAACGGCCAACGCTGCAGCCACAAAGTGGGAAAAAGCAAAGCTCGCACAAAAAGAGGAAGGAGAGCTTGAACGACGAATACGATCGGAAGGTGCGGCTCGTGAAAAAGAGCGCAACGAAGAACAGCGAACACTCCAACTGGCTCAAAAACGCGTGCAGCAAGAGTTTGATGAGCGAGAGAGGCGACTCATGGAGCGTGAAAGAGCTTTGGTGGAAAAAGAAAAACGGGATGAGCGTCGGCGACAAGAAGAGGCAAAAAAGGTGCCAACTCCCCCGCCAGTTCCCTCTACGCCGAGTGTCGTCATCTTGAATGTGGGCTCCAACGATGACGATGAGGTAGCGGATCCGCGAGTTTCAGGAAATGCGGTGGTCAGAGTGGCCCCAAAAGCCCGCCGCAACAGTGACAAATTTTCGGTAAGAGACCGTCAGGAACAGGGAGGAGACATCCCTCTCGCGCAGCACACAGCAGAACTACAAGCAAAGGAAGCTCAAGTTGCTTTACGGGCGGAAGAGCGGGTGCAAAAACTCATGCAGGAGTTCCAGGAGCGAAAAGAGTCTGAATTTCGGGCAGCGATGGTGAACGTGAGGAAGGGCATCCAGAAACTGGAGGTCTCACTAGAGGAGGCAAGGGCGGAGAAGAAACGGATTGAGGAGCAGCTGCTGAGCGAGCGCCAGGTTTTCGTTACTCTCAAGAACGAGTATGACGAATCGAAGGACGCGACGCGTACAGTCGTGCAGAGGTTGGAGGAAGCTAATGAGAATATTGGCAGACTTCGGACTGTAGTAAGGGATTTGCAAACCAAGTGTCAGTCGCTGGAGGAGCAATGCAAGACCGCAGTTCTCCAGAAAGAGGAGATTGGCGCTGTGGCTGCTAGCGCTCATAAAACGAACGAGAATTTCCGCGAACAGCTAGTGCGACTGACTGAAGCGGCTTCACAACTGGAGAATTCTCTTGACACCTCTGTGGAATCAAGCGAGCAGTCAAAGAAGGAACTGCTAGACCGGATTGCAGTACTGGAACACCACATTCAAGCTCGAGAAGAACACTTTAAGGCCGAAATGTCTGCCAAAGAGGAGGGAAACACACGCGAGTTGCGTAATGTGTCGTCACAGTATGATACGCATTTGCGTAAACTTCAGGAAACAATCGACGAGGCACAGCAGGGGCACTCCGAACAGGAAGCAAACGCTAACCAATTGGAATTGTCCGTGCGCGAAATAACTGCTGCCAAGGATTCTTTGCAGACTATGGTGGAGACTATGAAGGCCGAGAGCTTGAAACAGAGAAACGAATATGCTAATTTATCGCGAATTCACAAGAACCTGACGGAATCGATGAGCGGCCGAGTTAATGCTGCAAATGAAGCCATTGAAGAGGAGAAATGTAAACGTATCACTGCTGAAGTGAGAGCGCAACAGGCAGAAAATCTTGCTGAGCGAATCAAGATTGATCAAGAAAAGTGTTTGAACGCTTCTCGCCAAAGCCTCAAGCAACTGGCACGTGAGTGGAAGGAAGTGCGCAAAGGTGTCACAAGTGAAATGAACGTTGGCTGGGTCCATTTGCAAAAAGAGCTTGGGTTGGCAGGCATAGAGTGGAAGAAGCGCACAGATGAACTCCTACAAGGGGCTGACGCAGTATGGAGGCGCAAAGCAAAGGAGGACAAGCAAGAGTGGAAGAAGCGTATGGCTCAACAGGACAAGGAAATGGATGGATTGCTTTCAAGCCAACGAGTGAACGATCAGACCAAATATGACCAGGTCGTCGACAGATTAGAGAAGAAGTCTCAAGAGCTGGAGGGGCTGGAAACTCGGCTCACGGCCCAAATCGATTTAAATTCCGACTTGCAGCAAACTGTGCAGGAGCTTGAAGAAGAACATCGGCTTCGACAAGGGGAGCAGTCGCACCTTCAAGAGCGATTATCTGTTGCGCAGGCGGCTACCCGAAAAGAAGTGGAAGAAAAGGAGCGCGTGAGTACTCTTTTGAAGACGCAGAAAGCTGTATGTGAAAAATACCGCGGCTTTGCTGCGTCGCTGGCTAAACAGGGTGGAGCAGAGTTTACAGGCAACGTGCAGAGTGACGGGAGGACTGACGCTGGTGATGAGCAGACTGCTTGGGATCCTCGACAGTTTTCTGATGAATTGGCTAAACTGGCAACACGTCTTCAAGAAACGCAAGCACAAGCAATTCATAGGGCTATTGCTGAGGCAACTGTCAGCACGAAGGAAGGCGTGAGCGCCCCATTGACTTCGGAGCTAGAAGCTGCAAAGAAGGCGTTGAAGTTTCTCTGGGGTAAAGCAACGGTTAATGCCAGTGACAGTGAGTATGATGGACACCTTCCATGGTACCTTCGTGCCGTCAGATCGGTCAAGAAGGAGAGGGAGGCGAACGAGCAAACAGTTGCAGCATTACAGCAGGATCTTGCAACGAAAGAAGCGGAGAAGAAGGTAGTATTGGACAGCAAAACGAAGTGGCAAGAGGCGAGCAACTTGCTTCGTTTTGAAAAGGACACAGTGCTGCGAGAGATGGAGCTACTTCGGCAGACATTACAGAAGCGAAAAGACCAAGAGCTTCAAGAACTCCGTGCGGAGTATGATGTGAGGATCGAGCAACTGAAACAGCGCCACGATCGAGTGATTATGAAATCCGACCAAGATTATGAGGTACGTTCGTCTTTGTGGTGGAGATGACGAGTTTCGCTGCCACCCAACCAGTATTAACGGGCATACCTGTGCAGACTGCGATGAATCAATTGCGGGATATGCTAGAATCCGAACGACGATCCACAGGCCATGCGAAGAATGAGCTAATTGAGTTGGTATGTTGTCGGTGTATATATGATTTCCCGAGTATCAAGAATGTTTGACGCTTTGCTAATTCGTGATTCTTTTTTCTCGTAGAAAATGGCACTAGAGCGAACCGAAGAAGAGCTGAAGGAAGCGCAGCAAAAGCTTGACAAGGAAACTGATGAGCTTCGAGAAACGGTAGGGATTTGTTAGTTGCTGTATCACCACCATACACAGCAGCCTGGCTGACTGGATGTGTGCTTCTGTCGTGTAGGCCAGCAAATGGAAGCGGAAAGCCAAGCTAGCCATTAAGAGCGGCGGTGCTGGGATCCCGTCAAAGGCAAATTTGCACATGTCGTCATCGTCTCACGGCACGGAAGAAGACTCGGATGCGTCGTACCGCATGATGTACCCGCCATCGCGACGTGCATCGAACGCGATGGCAGACCTGTCGAGTCTGATGGAGCAGTCCCTTGTCAGCATTCGGAAGGAGTCGTTGGTGCCGCCAACCCCACGCCGCAGATAGACACAAGCAACAGCTTATTTAGTCGGTTTTGAAAGTCGCGCACACGCGCACGTGTACACAACTGTATTTATTTGGTTTATTGCTGCAGCAGCTCCTGCTTCCAAAGGGCAAGCAGCTTGCGCAGCTCCGGTTCCTTGTCAATCACCGCCTTCTTGGCAGCTTGGTCGCGCTGCCCGAAACCGTTCGCCGTGACGAGCACCTCGTACTCGTCGCCGCTGGTGTCGTCAAAGTCCTGCAGCTCCACGTGACCCGACACCTCGTCGCCGCTCTCCCACGCGAACTTGACCGACAGCTCGTAGCCACAGCGCTTCTTCCCGCGGCTAAAGACAACCTGCTCGTAGCCATTTCGCCACACCAAATCTCAGCCACACGTAGCCTCCCCTCTCGAAACGTCACCACCCCACGTACCTTGGCCTCTCCGTCGCACCGAACAATGGACGTGGCCTTGACGGGCAGTCCCTGCGCCTCGTCCTCAAAGCTGAAATACATCAGAATGTGGTGTTTCAGCCGCTCACGCGCCCACTCGGACTTGTCGCGCTCCTCCCTGCTCCACGGTCACGGAACAGTCACCGAAGTCAGAAGAACGCCTCCAATACCGACACCGACCGGTAACCCCTTTGCGCACCAGGTGCCCGCACTGTTCCAGACCGAGCTGGAGTCGCTCCGACCAACGGGGGCCGCCACCGCCGCCGCCTTGTCGATCCGCACGGGGGTGAAGTCCTACGGAATCCCACGGCCAAGAATTCGTCAGTACTCGCCGCAGAATCCACCTCCAATTCAGCGACCAATGGCGATCGCACCTGCGACGTCTTGGGGATCGTCTTCATCCAGCCGTGGTAGCCGCTGTGCAGCTTCTGCTCATCCTCGTCGCCCGACATGAGGGCCACCAAAGCTCCTGATACTTATCCGCTTGTCCTCCTGTTTTTCCACCAAACCCCCGTCCATTTCGATTTCGATTGGTCCAAAATGTTCGCACGCAATATCAACCAATCGCCATCCAGTAAAACGCGCTCCATATTCTCCTTTAGCAGTACACTACTCAGCATACAAACCGCAAGTGAACACCTGGCCGGAGCTCATGACGGGCGTCTGGAGCGCGCACGTGACCAAGGAGGGGCGGACGTACTACTACAACCGCAGCACCAAGCAGAGCGCATGGGAGAAGCCCGCGGACTTCGACGGAGAGGCCGCCGCTGCGCTCGCGCCGTCCTCCGGGCCCAGGAAGGCCGAGTGGGAGGAGCTCTGGGACCCCAAGAACGAGCGCGCGTACTACTACAACCGCTCGACGCGCAAGACGCAGTGGCAGCGGCCCGAGGGCGTGGAGGTCAAGCCGCACGCCGGGCCCCAGGACAAGCACAAGCACCACAGCAAGGCCCGGAAGGGCGAGGACGGCGCGCAGGCTGATTCCGCGAGCCCCAGCGAGGAGAATCAGACGCAGAATCAGACAGCGGACGGGACGAATCAGATTCCGCACGAGGACGCCACCTTAATGAGTGCGGGCCAGGAGACCACGCACTCCTCGCGGAAGAGGAAGAAGAAGGCGAAGCGAGAGAAGGCGGAGCACGTGGCGGCGGCGGCGGCCCCTGAGTCTCAGCGGAAGCGGCGTCGACAGGACGAGAAGAGACTCATTATCTGGGACGACGAAGAGCAGAGCAGCGACAGGACCAAGGACATTGAGGAGAAGGACACGGAGGACGGCAAGGAAGCCACCAGGCTCTTGCAGGAGCTGTCAAAGACCGACGCCATCATGGAGGCCAACGTGCTCGCGGTGATTAACGGCTTCTTGCGAGCGCACACGCAGTCCAATGGGCCGGAGATCCTCGTGGAGAAGCTGTCGTCCTCGTACCGTGGCCACGCGCAGATGATTGGACTGGTCGCGTCCTGGTTGGACACGCTGCCGGTCTCGACGACGGCGTTGGAGAACAAGATGACGTTCGATGTGAACGAAGGGGCGGTGATTGCGAACAAAGGAGCGTCGTGGGACCCCGCGGAGGAGATCCTGTACAGCCATCTGAAGGACGTCATCAACGACAACTACGACCCGAAACTCGTGTCGAACGTGCTGAGTGGCTCGGCCGTGGAGCCCGAGTGGCTGACCCAGATGCTGAACGACCGAAAGTGGCGACTCATGCTGATTGAGCTCGCGGAGACGCACAAGGTTGGCACGCGGCTGCTTTGGCCTGACGATAGTGACGGCTGCAGTTACTGATGATGTTGTGCTGGTTGTGTGATCGTTCAGACGTGCACGTTGCTGCAGTATGCAATTCGACGAATTTCCGAAGCGGGCCATCACAAGGAGATTGCGTCCATCACGAGTGCCAACGCGTTCTTCCCGGTGTTTAGCGGCGTGCTGGTGGATGCCTTCAGTCGAGTAAGTGCGCTTCCTATCGTTGTTCCTACCACCGTTTAGAAAATTTGACTGAATGTTTGTTTTGTGACTATGACAGATCCCATTTGCAAACGAGGAAGAGGTGTTGGAGGACATTGCTGCCCTCAACAAGGTTTGCTGCCAGTCTTCGCACTCGTATGTCTACGCCCAAGAACTGCTTTGTTCGATGGACGATAAGTTGTATTTGATGCAGAAGGATGCTGATGCCACAAGCGCCGAGTGGACGCACATTCGCATGGTGCGCTCGAAATTGAACCGTGTACGCGGCGATCTTCAAGAGACGGCAAGCGGCAGATTTGGTGCGAAAATTGTTCCATTCCACATCTTGCGTCGGCGATACATTCATGACGCGAACCCGAAGTTCTGTGACGCGATCTTGTCGATCGTGAAAACGAAGAAGTGTTCGGAGTTGAGTGCTGAGACGTTGACAAAGGAGTATCAAACTTCGAAGACTCCACCTCCGGTAGCTCACTTGCGAGACCCCATGGTACGGTTTCTTGCATGCTTTCAGGGAAGGCCTTGGGTGGAGTATTCACTGCTGTTGTATCACGTGTGCTTAGGTTCTGTCAAGTCTACTGGATCGGCTTTTCAACCCGTCCGACTCGATCGCGCCAGTGTTTATACAGAACTGTGTGTTCCTGTTGGCATACGCAGCATCCACGAAGGACGAGCGGAGTTTGCTGCAAACAGGAGTTCAGGGATCGCCGAACCAGGTCGACGTTGATGACGACGGTGTTGAATCTACGAAGAAGGCTCTCGTCGAAGCTTCAGCAATCTGCAAGTCGGACCACACCCTTGGCTACAATGTGAGTATACACTATACCTCTACGCTGCATGCATTTACAAGTGTAATGCATTCGCTTAAAGCTAACCATCGTGTGTCGTTTGTGGCTAACAGATGAACCAGTCGGGAGTGGTGGACAAGCTGATTACAGTGATGTCCGTCCCTGTGGTGTCAATGGGTGTGCTGCACTGGCTAGAGGTCATCCTCACATCACCGGGGTTCTTCAGCAGTACGCCGCTGCACATTTGCTTTCCCAGTCTGCTCCGGATACTGAAGGCATCCATCAAGCTTCACGTTGCTCAGTGGCCAATTTCTTTCAGTGTGCTGGTAACGTCGCTGCGGCTGCATCCCGACATTAACCCTGTGAAAGCACTCGAGCTAAAGCGGGAGACGCTTCGGTGTATGGTGTTCATGATCACTAGCGGCTACGTCCTGCCCGTACTGGAGTTTGTGTTTACGAACACGCTGGAACTAGATCAGGCACTGCTGCGCAACTTCATCACGATGCTGTTCGCGCGTATCGCGCCACCATTTTCGCCGAAGTTCTCCGTGGCTTTGACGAAAATTCTGACGCACCCGAAGGTTCAGACTGCAATCAAGTCTTGCCCGCCGGAGAGCAAGATGAAGTTGCGAGGATTCGTGAGCTTCTGTAAGAAGAACCCAAGTATGCTGTCGTCGGATCAGCTGCATTCGTTGACTGTCATCCAGGAAGGAAGGGATTAACATGGCAGACAAGTGTGAATACATGTATTGGTGCAGATGATATGGGGAACCAACGATGAACTTTTGAGATTGAGATTTGGCAGACTGCATTGATTGAGGAGTACACGTATTGCGTGGAAATGCTTCGATGAAAACCGAAAGACAACTCAAGTGGCGAAGCGTGTCATACAGAGACCAGCCCGACCGTGTCGATCTCAAAGGGGCAGGTACTTGTCCAGAACCTCCTTCGAAACCCCTGCGCTCAGACACTTGTGGTGTGAAATGAGTTTGTCACGCGTCGTGCGAATTTCATCTCATTTCTGCTCGCCTTCCACCTGGCACCTGGCCAGGTCTGCCTGCCGTTGGATCTCGCAGTCAACGACTCGCTGTCTGCCTTCCTTGCCCAAGAACGCGACGTGCTTGACTTCCTGGACATCATACACGCTGGTCATTCTCTGCGAGTAGATTCCAAGCGCACTACTGGTGAGCTCCTGCGTCGATTGATCTGCACGTGTTCTCTCTGACAGCAGAAGTCGCAAATTGACTTGATCAGCTGGTTTACTTGAGCTGGGAGTCGGAAGAGCGGAGGGTGTCGTGTCTGGTTCGCTTTCTCTTGGTCTGTGTTCCATGTTCATCGCTGGTCGGCCGCTTCAATGTTGGAGAGTTACCACCGTCGACAGTCCCAAACAGTGGAGCCAGACTGTCATAGTGCGGAAAGCGATGGAGGACCCCGTCCTTGACCTTCTGGGTGGCTGCACCGCTGTGATACAGACCATATTGCCCTCTTGGTGAGCCATTTGTCCACGGACTTGCATTTGGCTTGCATTCGGTCAATTTTTTTCTGGATAGCGTTCACGTTGCGTACGGTGGCGATCCCATGCACTTTGAGCTCTTGGACGATTTCCTCGGAAACGTTCCTGCGGGACTCGAGTTGCCAGCGTTCATAATTCCCTGGGGTCAGCAACCAGCGCACAAGCACACCTTCAGAAGTCTGCCCCCCGGGCGTCGTGTTATCAGCGTTCCAGTTTACCATCAAGCCGATATATTCACTCAAGGTGCTGCCAAGTCGACAGGTTTTCGTGAACTACTGTACAGACCGGAGCCCGTTCGAAAAGAAGAGTGGAGCTAACGGGATCGTTAGGGCAAACGCGACGAGGTACTCGACGTCTTGTCTCGGGATCGCTCCATCACACCTTTAAGGCAACAACAACAGGGGGGGGGGGGGAGCGAGAGGCGGACCAACGTCGATGCAAGTGCTGCTGACGTGGTTGACGGCACCGGGCAACTACACCAAGTGGCAAAAGAAACGGATGCAAAAGCAACTGAGCCAAGAGGCGGCGGGGATTGAAACCCGCACGCCGTTGGCAATCCGTGAGGAGATCGCTTCCGTCAAGCGTCAATACGAACTCGCTAGCACGTGGCTGAAGACGAAGAATATCTCCAACGGCGATGTCGAGAGAGGCCAACTTGACGGTGCTGTGAAAAGCAAGAAATGCCTGCACTACTGCACGCTGATGCCCGTGTTTGGAGATCTCAGCTCGTCACCCAACCTGGTAGACAGAGACTCGGAAGGTGAACCTCGCAACGGTGACGATGTAGGCACTGCCGACAAACCCAAAACCCGAGCCAAGAAGAAGCGTCAACGACACAACGAAGTGGAAGTCTCATCTCGCACAAGCAAGCAGCCGCTTGTGGCTACGTCCGACGCCGCGACACACGTCGTTATCAACGACGCGCTGGGTGGTTTGAGTCTAGGTTTGCCAAGCGTGCTAATTGGCACGCACCGCCGGGTGACGCATGAAGCTCTACACCTCCCGACTATATCGGGCCAGGTCCGAGGCCAAAGCAGCAAGGAGTGGACCGAGGTGTGTCAAGTCTGGTTATCCAGCCTCTTCGGACTTCCAGCGCAAGATGGAGCAGAGCAATTTCGATCACACCGAGAAGAGCAACCAGCAAGTTCGAGAAATGTATCGAGAAATTGAGAGGAATACGGTCGAGGTTAACAAAAAGAAGGTGATCACGCGAGAATTCTGGATCGACTGGTCACACGCGTGAGAATGAGAGAGGAAGGAGTCCCCGAGAAGGAGATTGAGGAAGCACTGCCGATTAAGGAGCCATGAAGACCGCAAGTTTCAGCGGGGGCGATGCCAAGTTTCTCTATGTTTGTTGTTGCTGTTGCTGCAGCTTTAAATTGAGTCGTGTTGTCTGGGGAATCAATACATTGACTAACCCAACGTGGTTTCGACTGACCCCCAGTCATCTTTGGCTGGATGAAACTAACTCACGCACTCTGTTCCTTTCGAAGTGAGATACTATCAGCAACACGTTCGCTTTTGTTCTTCTAGGTTGACATTCGACCCACCAGGCGTGCGTTTTCACTTGGCCAACCGCCTTCCGGTGACTTGGTATTGGGGGTTTGCGTGCTCGGGGGAGAGCTGGCATTCTCCAAGGACATGCTGCTGCTCGAACACCTCGTGGGTCTGCAGTCAAGCAAAACTTTTGAAATCTTGCGATGGATAGAACTGGGCGAGCGATGCTTGATGGCATGGACATGGAGTTCCCGGTTGGCTAGCGGGTTTTGGGACCGCAACTGCCAGCTATTGCAGTTTTCTGGAGTCATCAACCAGCGCAGAAGCACGTCGAGCGAAGAAGGCGCTCCAGTTGTGAATCCCAGACCACCATTTCAAAGTGCTCGTGACAGGTGGCCGGTAAAAGCTCGCTCTGTGGCTACTCAACGCATACTTGAAGCAGCCACGGGGTTAGTCACGGGGTTGGACTACTAGGCCTGACGAGACCAGCCACATTTCTGGAGCTAGCATAAAAATTGCTAATGGCATTACTCGTGGTCACTAAACTATAAATTCGTACCAATTTCCTGCTTGCCGGTTTCATACGGTCGTTGATAGTGAGCTCCATGAGCATCTTCTCTTAGAAGAATGAAGCTGTTATCAACATATCTTCAGGGCGCCAGCACGAAGCAGCTTGTGGCGCGAAAATGTATGCTAATGGTGGCAAAATAAAAGAAAGTGATCACCCAGTGACCCACAAGATTATGAAGCTTCTCAAGTGCTGTGACTTGCCGCACAACTGCAAAAGGTCGGCAACAGCACTTGGAACTCTTCTACGAAGTGCTGACTCGTGACATCAAACGAATTGCGAAGATTTATCCATGTAGCGTGAGTGCTGCATGAGGTCTACCACCAGTTTTATCGCAACGGTGGCACACGAAATGAAGAAAAACAAAAGTCGATCGGTGCCGATTCCGTTTGATGGTTGACTGCAAAATCTACTTACTCCGGAATGGCGCGGCGCACGACGTCTTCTTGGATACCAGCACGCCTCAACTGGTGGCGGGATAGCAGCTTTTCGCACGTCGTACGCAGTTCCTCTCTCTTTTGTTCGGCCTCGATGTGGCACTTGGCAATGGCTTGGTCGTACGCGATACCGCGTCGGAGCATTTCATCGCTCACCGCTGCAGTAGCTTGCGCCACTGCAGTTGTGTGCTTGACGACCCGATGAGCTTCATAGCGAACCTCTCGATGTCCATCCAAATCCTCGGTCACCTCAAATCTTTCGGCCAGCATACTAGTGTACACGACTCGCTTGTCCGTCAGCGAGTCCTGGCCATCCGAGCTCAAATCCGCGTCCGAGAACCGTGGGCGCTTCGTCAGTGTATTTTCGCGCGTCTGCTTCTTCTCAGCAATTGCACGTTTGGCTGCTGCTGGACGTTTGGCCTGGTTGTTGTTGCTTCCGACTTTGGGGTCAATCTTCTGGAAAATGGTCGTGAGCTGCGAGTACACCGAGCATCGCTCCGACATTCCAAGCTTCACATTCTCGGCAGCTTTGGCGCTATGATAGCGCGCAAGTTGTCCCTGTCTCACAAGCCAATCGCTTGCTGCTTCGAATTGGGTCTCCAGTCTCAAGATTTTGCACACGATCGTTTTCGGGGACCGATTCATGATTCCGTGGGCGTGCAATTCCTGGGCGATCTCCTTCGCTTGGACCTCCTTCCCTCCGGACTGCCAGCGCGAGTAGTTGCCTGGTGCTGAAAGCCACTTCATCAGCACATCCATGGAAGTCTCGCCCCTAGGCGTCTTGGCGTCAGCATTCCAAGCTGTCATCGCTCTGTGTCTCGTGCTCTGCCCGTTTATTTTTTCTGAGACTGAACAATGAAGAAAAGAGCTCGAACCGTTTGAATTCAAACCCGGAGATGACCTAACGACCTCGTCCCATTGCATTTGCCTTCGTGGGCCAGTAGCACAAACCTGAGCTTGTCATGGTGTTCCAGAAGGACGAGGTAGCGAATGCACTTCGCAATCGCGAAGGGAGCACGGAAAACGAAAGAAGCTCGCACAAACGCAGCAGCGAAGAGTCAAAAGGGGGCACGCAGCGCAAGAAGAAGCGGGTTCTTCACCCGGATTCGGACTCAAGCGACCGTGGCCAAGATGTCGACCTCACTCCGCGATCAGTGCCTGCTCCCACCGCTCGAACTCTGAGGAACGAGTCTGTGTTAGACTCTACTCGTCTTCTCCCAAGTTTCCATGCGCACCAGGTGCTTTTGGAGTCTCATGGGGACAATTCTTTTGACGCCAAGCGCGTGGCCTTCGCGAGTGAGAGCGGCAAGAAGATGAAGCAACGGATTCTGGAGTGCGAACTTTCGAAACAGGAGAAGATGGCCGAGTGCCACCTTGTCGCCGAGCAGAAACGAGAAGACGTACGCACCAAGTGCGAGATGGTGCTCGCGCGGCACAAACTTTTGAGCGCCGGCGTCCCGCAAGAGATCGTGGAAAGAACGATGCCGTTACGAGATCAGCTTGCTTGACTAGTTTGTCAGCGGCACAAGCCGACAGCTTCCTCTACGTTTACTTTTATTTTTTTATTTCTCTAATGAAATGCGTGGTACGATGGATTCCTAGTATTCGAGTTTCTCACATCCGGTTTCGTACCGGGCTCCCTTGCCTGCCCTACAGAAATCGATGGCGTGCCGAGTCATACGCAAGCAAATAAGGATGAACGAGAATGGCAAATATTGTTGAAAGGTGAAATGTTCAGGCAAGAAACCAACAAACTAGATTAGTCGGAAACGGACAATTACCAGCTTCCTCAGAAACCCCTGCACTCTGCACCTTGTGTTCACACGCCGAACAAATTCTCGCCCTCGTTTTCTGCTGGACGTTGACTTTGCAGCATTATTCATGGCAACGAAGCTAGTAAATTCGTATCTTGCTGGACCATTACAGTTTAATAAAGTCGTTGAGCTCCATTAGCATCACCTCACAGCGGGATAGTGCTGTCCACGACATCCTTTGGGACGCCAGCACTAAACAGTTTGTGGCGTGAAAGCAGTTTTTTGCAGTTCACGCGAACTTCTTCCCGCTTTTGCAGCGGACTTTTTCACGCTTTCGCTCCCCTTCGCGATGGAACCTGTCCATGATTTGTTTATGCTTGAGCTCACTTTCGAGCAAGCGCAGGTTCATCTTCCGAGCACGCGTGCCGTCGTCGAGATCATTCCAACGACTGTCGCACTGCTGGGCGACCTCGGCTTGGCTCTCTGGGCTTCTATTGGGCTGGTAGCTGGCCTTCTCGACTGGTGGGTTCGTCCCTTCAAAGCGTAAAACCGAGCAATCTCCGTGCTTCTGTTGCTTGTTCGAGTGAATCTTGTTTGTGTGCATATTGAATGGTGGGGTCCCTCTTCCGCTTGCCTTGTACACTATCAACGTTGATGTTCACCAAGTTGGCTGCCGCCAAGTCTCCGAGCTTCCCACCAATCGTTTCGTCAGCGTATACAAAAGGCTTCTGGCTTGTTCCTCCAGGCGCAGAGCGAGAGTTCGCGATAATGCGGACAGAGCGAGTCCACCTTTTTCTGCGTGACCTCGTCAACGCCATCGCGTCGATACGGAGCAAGTTTCCCCTTTTTTTCACTAGGAGCTTCGTGGTTTCATTGTATTGGGCTTGCAACTTGAACATTTTGACCATCACGGCTTTGGGCGTTCGGCTGCTGATGCCCTGCGCTCGGATCTCTTGAACGATTTCTCCCGCCAGCTTTCGCTTTACTTGACCGTGCCATCGCTCGTTATTACCAGGCGTTTTGATCCACCGCAAAAGCACGTCCATGGAGAAGAGAGATCCAGCGTTGATGCTGTCAGAGTCCCAACGCGCCACCATACCGTTATGTCGGAGGCTAAAACGCGTTTGACTTGGTGCGCGATACGCCCGTTATGAGACTCGACGATAGAGAAGAAGAAAAATGTTACGAGGCGTTGAACGTCTAAGTGCTAACGGCACGACCCAAGGTTTCACTCGCAAATTTGCAGCAGCGGTGAGAAGACGAGCGTGTCGACAGACGATGAAGCAAGTGCAATTTGATCACGATCAACATGCAGGGATTCTATGGGAGAACGACAACCATACGGATGGCGCGCTATCATCGATGTCTGTATTGTTGACGTGGATCAAAACGCCGGGGAACTATCGACGGTGGAGAAGCAAACGCAAGGCTAGCATCGTTCAGGTCATCTCGGTTGACTTCAGGGTCGCTGGAATCTACCACCGCTCTGCGCCAGCAAGATCCGAAGCCTCGAGACGCAGTACGCATCTGCTTCCGACTGGTTGATGAAGCACCACGCTTCCAATGATGAACTCGGTGGAATGAACAGCTCGACCCAAACCTTCTTGAATGTTCTATGCCCCCATTATCGTGAACTCGAGCCGATATTTCACGAGTTCAGTTTCCCGACCTTGGCATCCTGCGAGAGTAGCTCTAACGTCGATGAAGACTATGACCCCGAAGAGAGGGAACGCACGGGTGCTGGTCGTCCATCGGGAAAGCGCAAAAGAGCTACTGGAGGTCGCTCCAAGCCACTGACGCGATCGTCAAAGCGGCGTTCCCGCCTGAAGACGCTGGTGCTGGTGGGGAACCAGACAAATTAAATCCCGACGCTGTTATGAGCCCTGGAACGAGCGCCATCAATGGCGTTGCGCATCGCATGACCTACGGTGCCATGCGTTGCGCATCGATCGCAGCGCCAGACGGCAGCAAGACAACCCGAGAGTGGCAAATGGTCGGTCAAGTGTTGGAGACGCAGCTCTCTCCTGAATTCCAGAGTCGCTTGGACGAGTGCAAGTTGGCCCACGCCGAGAAGAGCAGCAGAGCGATCCTCAAGACGGACCAGCAAGTGCGCGAGTATGGCTGCGATGCCGAACGGCACCGAACCGAGGCCGAGAAACGCAAGAGCGACATCGCCGTGATGCTGGTCAAAGTGTTGGCGCGCCAGACCATGAAATACAGAGGCGTCCAAAAAGAGGAAATCGACCTGGCCATCCCCCTGCATGACCCGTGAAGTTGCTATGTGCGTTGGGTTCCATGTAGGAAAGGTTCGTGACGTTGCCAATAATGAAGTAAAAAAAAGAGTTTGTCATCAAAATTGCTTTGAGTCGTCACGGTAACACGCAAAACATTTTCAAGTACAGAAGACCGCCTAAGAGCAAGATGAAGTTGCGAGGCCTCGTGAGTTTCTATAAATTAAAGTCGGGCTGGGAAGGAGGGTGACCTCATGAATTGACACTATCCCTTCCTCTGCGAGACGGAATCATGGCAAGCTTGTTGTGGACAGCATCATCCCGCTGTGAGAAGATGCTAACGGAGCTCGACGACTCAACGAGGAAACAGGAGATTAATAGTGCAATTGCTGTGAATAATGCCACAAAACACCTTGTTTCTGACATCACTTGCGTCAGGTTTGATGCTAGCGTGAACCCAAGGCTGCAGTACAGCTGAAATGAGCTGCTTCTCGTCGCGTTTGTCGATATTGAACTGCTACGGCATCGAACGCTTCAACGCATTCTGCTCAGGGGGGGGGGGGGCGCNGGGAGGGGGGGGGACCTTGCCACTTACTTAAATACCAATCAAGCCAAGCTGCGAAGCCTACATTACCATGAGCTTGCACCCTTTATTGTTCCCGATGGGTCTAGCTCAAATGTCGAAGAAACCCCGAGCAGGTCGACAAGCTCTTTTGGTTAGAGAGTTCGCGCTGCTGGAGAAGTGGTGGGGCAGCCTTACTTACATCTCTTGGGCAGACTGGTAGCCATCATAGGTAGACCATCCCTCGTCAAGTCATGAGACTGAAACTCACAAGCCTCTGCTGCTTATCTAAAGGTGCGTCTCCAAGTGGTGAATTCGAAGACCATGTCATTTGCCCAGCGGAACACTAGCACGAGCAGACCGTTTCCCCTCAGTGCTGGCAGAAGTCGACGCTGCTCGGATTACCAGACGAGATGATCAGGCAATGTTTGTCGGAATGTGAAGTGCCGAATGCTGCATCACAAGTCCACCGCGATCCAGAGATGCAGCACAACCTGGAGGAGTACAGACTTGAGTACGAGAAGAAAACTATCGAGGGGTGCCTTGAAACGGAGGAGAAGAAGCGCGAGTGTCAAGTCGAGATCGAGCAAAGTCGAGTGGAGGCTGAGAAATTTCGCACCGAGAAGGAGCGCTGGCAGGTCGAATCTGTAAAAACTCAAGTTGAGATCGAACGTCGTCGAGGTGAGGCGGAGCAGCGCCGGACGGAGATGGAACTGCTGGCGGACGGAGCGCTATCCCGACGAGAGTTGGAGGAAAAAGGCGTTCCTCGGCGAGAGATCGACATCTTACTCCCGTTGTGAGTTTTGGAAGATGTACGAGGTGTACAAGACGGGAATGGGGAGACGGTGGGCAGCACGCGAACCAAAACAATGTGAGACCCATAAAACCCGTACGTAGCTTTTGTCATACTCGTCGACCTATTGAGTAGATTATGATGCGGTCCCGAGCGCCAAATTCCAATGACAAGCGGCAGTTTGTTGAAAAATGGCAAAACAGCTCGATCAAAGTGGCCGACATGAGCAAGCGACCTGTTCCGGGGCAGCTTTGCTCTCGGTAAATAGGAGAACTGACAAGTGCTGACAAACTCAATCTCAATTCGTTGTTGCAAGAAGCTCAATTCGTTGTGCTTCTTGCTGAATCGACTAAACGACCAAACACATATACTGGGGGAGCATCGGCTTCCTCTTGCTAGCGCCGTCTCACTTGGGGGTCATGGTGGCCACCTCCTCTTCCGAGACTCCCGCACTTCGTAGCTTGTGCCGCACCAGCACCGCTGCACATCGAGTATGCATCTCTTGTCGTTTCTGCTCTTCCTCAAACTGCAACTTGGCCATGGCATCAATGTGCTCGAGCTCGCGCTGCAGGAGCTGCTGGGGCCTCTTCTCACCCGTTTCTCCCAAGCACGGGGCGTCCTGGACAGCGCAGTACTCGTGCCAGCGAGATTCACTGCCTCGCTGAAATTCAGCGAGTGCCAGCGATCTCTCGCTCAAAGAAGAAGATCTCAGTTCTTCGTCAGGGTTTGCCTCCACGAGAGGAGCAATCACCAGTGTCTGCGTCTTTGCAGCTTCGTGCTCTCCCCGTTTCTTCAATGTTCCGTTCTCTTCGAGGGTGTCCGGAGTCTGCTTTCGTTTGCCTTTAGCAGCGGGTAACTTGGAAGGTTTCAGCTCTTCCTCAGCGCTCTCTCCAGCGCCATTTTCAGTGCTGGCTGTGTCCTCTTCAACTTCGTTCCGGCCCTCCCCGTCGTCAGTGCGTGTTGCCTGGAACACAGGAGTGAGTTCGCGATACAACGGGCATCGCTGCAGCACCGCTTGCTTGACGGTGTCGCTGGCTTTGTCATCCGCATACGCCACAAGATGCCCCTCTCTGCCCAGCCAAGTCGCAGCCATCTCGAACTGCTGCTCCAGCTTCATGATTTTACGCCGGACGGCCGAAGGTGAACGCTTTGCGGCTCCGAGTTTCTCGATCTCAGTGACAATTTCTTGAATCAGGGGCGTCCTCGCTTCCGACTGCCACCTCTTGTAGTTGCCCGGTGTTCTCAGCCAGCGAACCAGAATGTCCATCGAAGTTGGCGAACCAGGCTTCTCGCCATCGTCACCCCAAGATTTCCTCATCGCTCAGCAGTAAAACTCGATTGTGTGCGATGCTAACCGTTAGTAGTTTGGCGCTCTGAGACCCGACGTTAGAGAAAAAAATGACAAGCTTTTTCTCCATCCCGTAGCTCCAACGGCTTGGTCTTTCAGTTGGTTTAGCACGCGGACAGCCATGAAGCAGAAGGACGACCAAGAGTCCACGACGATTAAGAGAGTTCCATGGGATGCTGATAGCTCAACACCTGACGGCCCCAGCTCGCTGGACGTGCTGTTAATGTGGATGTTGACCCCTGGAAAATACGAGCGCGTGCACGGTGACCAACGGAGCAGAGCCATTCGGAGCATCCTGGTTGCTTTGAAGAAGAACGGGATCGAGCACCGCTCGGAATCAAGCATCCGAAGCAAACTCCGCTCCATGGAGAACCAGTACCTCTCTGCTAAGCAGTGGCTGGAGGAGAGGAAGATCAACGGTGCCGACGTTGTAGCTGGCAGGGTCGATAGGGACACGGAAGCTGTGGTTCTGTCGATCTGTCCACACTACTGTGAGCTCATGCCAGTCCTCCGCCACTCCAGCTTCCTGAACGAGGTATCGGTGGGTCAGACAGAGGCTGTCAACGGGGGTCAAGATGAGCCTACGGATTCAGAGGAGAAGGCGAAAGTTGCGCGTTTGATGGCAAAGCGCAAGGCGAAGAAAGAAGCTGAGCGCCCAAGCAAACGTCACCAGTCAACCGCGACTGAGGTCGAACCGCGCTCGGTCGCTCACGAAGACAAGGATCACGCAGCAGCAGCTCGCGTTCTGAATTGCGTGCGCCGCACCACGAGCTATGGGGAAATGCACGGGAACGAACTGGACCTGAGTGGTGCGCAGAACTGGTTCCAACGCACGGATCACTGCGAGCTGGTCATCCGTGATTCAGACGCCCAGCTGCCTCCCGAGGTCCAGCGTGAGCTGGCTGAGGTCAAGCTGAATCACGTGAAGAAGCAAAGCCAAGGCGTGCTCGAGAACGAAGACAAATTGCGGGCGGAGATGACGAAGTGTGACGTTGAGGTCAAGCGAGGTCGAGGCAAAGTACAGTTGCTGCTGGAGAAGATGCTGGCGCGCCAGGCGATGAAGAAGGAAGGCGTCCCGAAAGAGGAAATTGAGTGCGTCTTGCCACTGAAGGAGCCGTGAAGAAGGAAACACTTGATACAGCGTGAGGGTTCTAGTGCAGAGTGAGTGGCGTGTAGGTTTGATAAGCTGGGATCGCTGGAGGCTTATTGAATCAAAATTATCCTGATACCATTATTTGTTTGTTTTTCTGTGAGATACATATGTCACTCACAGTTTTCTTCCTAACGTGCCAGAGATTCTTAACACTGCTCCTAATTGATACCATTAGTTGCTGTTTAACTTCTAAATACATTTTCTCGCACTCCTCGGTGATACTGGACTCGACGCTGGTACATGTACCAAAAAGTACCGAATTATTAATCGAATTTAGATCCTAAATTCGGTGGTAGCAGCCTAGGTGGTTTAATTTTTTTTGTTTGACGCCATCTCGTATGAGGTGACTGAAGTACTCGTAGAATTAGCAATTATAGGCAGGATTACATAATATGTATTATATCCCGTACGTTGGCCGAAAAACAAACAAACAAAGTGGCCGAAAACCACATTCTCGGTCATTTTGGACCAAATCTAACGTTAGTCCTTTTTGGACTCAAACCACTCTCCGTGCCCCCCCCCCCCCCCCCCCCCTCCCCGCTATTTTGGCCTGGCTCCGGCTCTGCCGCACAACTGTACATGGCTCTTACAGCTGGGAACGCTCACCTACAACACTGTCAGTGTAGCACAAACCCGCCTACACAACGTTTTCCACGACCGTGCTAAATGCTTCGCTTGCTTCTTCTTCTGGCATACTACACACAACTGTCCACCAGCTGGAGAAAAATTTCCATCCATGTCCATGCTCGATGCAGTCGAAGCTACGAAGGAAGTAGCATTTGGAATCAAGGATCTAAACTCGATTCCAGTAAATGGATCGACGAAGTTACGAATATTTGCCACAGCGAAGCTCAGTTTTATTAATACTACCGGTACTAGTATTATAGGACATGCGCTTGGCTTGGTCAAGCAGCTTCGTGTGGAACCACGAATGAGGTCTGTACCAAGCATAGAGCGCGTGAAATGAGTCTTGTTTTAGAGCGACTGGAAGCGGAGTCAGACGACCACTTAGTGCTGGACACAAACCACTACATCTTCCTCAACTGATACTCTTGCTGCAGAACCTTGCTCCTTTGCTTTTGGCGTTAGCACTTATTAGGCTCGAAGTCGACGCGTAACTTCTTCCTCATCTTTCTTCAGACATTTCTTGATTTTCTTGTTAAAGAGCCGCTTGAACCAGTTTATGAATGGATCGCATTTCTTCGTCTTGCGGTTTGAGACGCTGTTCGTGTTTATCAGCCCAATGCTGGTGTGAGTTCCGTACACATGCCCCCCCTCCTGCTGGCGTATCCGCTCCTCCTCCTCCTCCTCCTTCTCCTGTTGTGGTCACGTGTCCTCCTCCACCGCCACCACCAGCATGTCCTCCACCGCCACCAGTTGCTCCTCTTCTTTCCTCTAATTTCACGTCATCGCCAGACAGCTCGCGAGGGGCTACGTGAAGGTCGAGCGCCGGGTCATGGATCGAATTCGACTTCGCAGTGGTTGTCTCGGTGATCTCGTTGGCGGTGGTTGTGATGCCATTACTGACAGCAGCCAAGCCGACGGCGACGGTCACCACGAGATGAAGCAGGCACATGCTTCCTGTTGACGACTCAGACGGAGCGAGTGCAATTGCGGAATGAGGCTGGATACCAACGGAGGACGCATACACCAGCTGTCCTTATTCTCAATTATCTAGGAAAAACGTAGGAGGCCTAGTCAACATTATAGGCTTGTCTACTATTGGCTAATGAATCGCGGTTTTACCCAATCATGAAGCTGCAGCGTGCGAGAGTTAAAGACGTGTCTCCCACCTGTCTCCCACCTGCCCCCCAACTCCAACACGACCACATCGCCACTCGCAGACCACCCAGCAGCCATTCCCAGCACTCAGGAGCCTTGAAGACGTGTTCCCCAACCTGTCCCCCACCTGCCCCTCATCTCCAATACGACCTCACCACCACTCCTTGGCGACCCAGGCACCATTCCCGGCCACACAGGAGTCATTCCCAGCACTCAGAAGCCTTGAAGACGTGTTCCCCAACTGTCCCCCACTTGTCCCTCACCTCCAATACGACCACACTACCACTCACCGGCCACTCAGGAGCCGTTCCCGGCCACCCAGGCGTCTGTCCAAAATCATCAGCTCAACTGTGTAAGTTTATCTAAAGATCTGTAATAGGGGGAGTCGAACATCTCGAATCGGCCAAAAGTAATGAGCAAGAAACAGGCAGAAATGTAAGCAAGAAAATGTCGACGAGATCAGCAAAAATTGGAAGGGTGTGTGACTTGATGCTCACTTCATCGTCATCAAAATATCGCACTTAGGAGAGATGCGGGAAGGTATGCCAACTACAGATACGACTGGTACCTTTTAGGGAAGCAGCTTTGCTAGTTCAAAGAGGGAATGCAATGTGACAAAGAAATGTGAAATTAAGGCTCATAGTATTTACAGGTCTATAAGGAATGTCCTTTCTGAGTTAATACGATTATTTCATTGTTTTTCAAAGGATATTAATTGCTTAGAGTAAGGGCAGTATCTNGAGGCGAAGGATAGGGAATGAGGGATAGTGGGATCGCGAAACTTGAACTTAGAATGAGTGCTTATTTCTCAAACAAGCCACCTCGGGAGGTGGCTTGTTTCAGAAGTAAGCAGAAAAATGTCGGAAAGATGAGCACAAAAAGGGTCTAGAAATGAGCACGATTTCCCCATCTCCGATCTCTGCCTGGCCCACGTCGTACCGCAGCATGCTAAGAATGCCGTTCCCCATCACGTCCCAAAGACGGCCCTGAAAAAAAATGCTGGCGTACGCAACAAGAGCATCAGTGAACACTACGTGTACTAAGAGCTGTGCGACAGATGAGCGCGCCGCTGTCACCAGTAACGACGATGACCGGAGAGCGGCGCCTACCGATGATCTCCTTTAAAAGCTTGGGAGGCTTCTGTAATTGCTGCCGCTTAGGCGACAAGTTCATCATGACCATCACCCGCAATTTCACTGGGCGTGTCGCTTGAAATCGAATTGGAAGTCGCTGGGAGACTACTTGGCAGCAAGGATGGTTATAACATTCGCGCTGCTGTTCGTGGTATCTCTGAGAGGTGGTCGATTTGTAGATTGGACAAGTAAGACGTGGAGTTACTCAAGGCTCTGCAACACGCCGTAAATATGTGCACTAATTGTTGGAGTTCGCCTGTACGGATCACCCTGTCACCAGGATTGCTATTACGCGCTGACACTTGGCATCCGTTGAGCTGGGGTTGCCGAAGCGAAAAGCTGACTGTAGGACAAGTAAAGCATCGATGACGTGCTCGGACAGTGGAGTAAGTAGCCTAATGTGCAACGCAATGCTGATGAATGAGAGGGAGGGTGTTGGGATATTATGGTTCGCAATTTGAGCGGTGAAAAAGAGTAAACCGACGTTGGGTCTTCAATATTCGTGGCTGGCGGGGATAATTACGTGGATGATGCACAGCAAGCTACTGCAAAACCGATTGTGAGTACCATAGCAATACGCGCATTGGTGCATCGTAGTACTTGCCCGCGGTGTGTGTCGTGTTTTTATATATTTCACTCGCGTTTGGATCGAAGAAGACGCGCTGGCATATTCACCAATGCAGCCGCTAAAAGATCAGTGTGTAAAATGGACGTTGGCAACGCACCAGTATGACCAATACGACACGAGCGAGTGCCACGATACTAATTCTACGAGGCAGGAGGAACCGGCCTTGATGGCCGTGCTGATGCGGATGGCGAGGAAGGCTGCTGTGCCCACCCAAGCGAGGCCAGCGATGAGGTGATGCTCGCTGCATGAAGCTCGGCTTGCCTTCTATATCCATGGGTACAAACAAGTTGATGGCGACAAGCACAGACAACCTTGATGGCGAATCACGCTTCAACAAACAATGCCTAGGTATGTTACACTCCTACACACGATATCAGCTGATATCGCTGTCACAAAGTGTTCACTCTTGTTGTTGTTGTGCAGGTTTGGGCTTGACTAATACTGCAGATGTGGCAGCGTTGCTAGTAGCGATGAAGGAATGAGGATTATCCTCTGTGTACACGTGTGCATGGCAATGATTACTTCTGCCGAGCATCTACGGCATGATGTGGGCACCTGCCATCGATGTCGCTCGCGAAGTGAACGGAGAAATAAAGATATTTTTCAGCATTTACTGTAAGCTAACGTAACGTCTTACGCTGTTTCTACTGTCGGCAGGATAGGAAACAATTCCCTCAGCTTTACTTTGCGGGCTCGAATACCATGAAGATGATCCTCTTGGGGAAAGTTGGGAATATTTTCTGTTGGCAGATTTGGACGATCGCCTGCTGGAATGCAATCCAAGTAGGTACCTCGATTCTCATCGCGTCCGGTCTGAGCATCGTTCTCGACTGACGTGTCAATGATTGCATTTTCCCATACAGTCTGCGTTTATCGGCGAATCACTCACGAATTAGCCTAGGTCGCGAAGAATGGGTGTGTTTCGCTTCAGTGAAGACTGCGACAAAGAGTTGATGAGAGAGCTAAGCCGTTCAGTGCAAAGTATGGGCAAACAGGGCACGCATTAGAGCGAGTTGCTGCCGGCATGTCAAGAGCGGTTCAGTCCACGGTGAGCACCAAGCAGGTTCAAGATCAACTCCGCTTGCTCCGGTGAAACTGGAAAGCCGGAGAGCTTCGGGCTGCCGTGGGAAGCGGATTTAACGCGTCGTTGGAAGCCGTAGACGAGCAGAGTCGCTACGACACGCTCCCTGGTCTCGTGGGCCAGTACGTGCGGTTTGAGGAGGAGCACTGTGCCCATCAAAAAGCAGCGGCAGCAAGAAAGAAGGCAATGGACGCTAGTTTTGACACCTGTGTTTCAGAGATCATCGCTGAGAGCAATCGACGCAGGGCGTTACGCATGATGGAGGCACTGGAATCATCATCAGACAGTGACGTTGATACTGCCTCAAACTGCGACTCGGTTTCGACTTGTGAATCGGCTTCTACAAGCCCTACTCCGGTTAAAGCAAGCGGTAAGTAGCGTGTCAACAGCAGAAATGGAGTGTATCGAAAAGAGACCCCGTGACGAGGTGGGGCTTAGGAAGCAGCAATTCGAGGAGGAGATGGCATGGCAAAAATAACAGCATGCGGAACAAATGGAGCTCGAAAACATCCGCGTGTCGGCTCATGTCGAGGTTGAAATTCTTCAATTTTACTGCAAGTACGTCTTCAGACTAAGGGGGGGCTAGCTTAAAGTAGTCGCTTATATTGTTACCTCCACGAAGACAGGTCAGGCAATTAGTTAAGAAAATACCAACACGATACATTTGCGCAATCAGTTGTGTACCAGTGCGTGCCTGGCGTTTAAAATCGAGCGTCGACCAGTAGTTGCACACCTTGCCGTAAGGCCATTCAACTGTGGCTCGCATCTTACTCATGCCTGCATTCACGCGCTTTTCATCATTGCTGAGATTGGCTAAAACACCTCCCAACGGACAAACTAGAGCGTCGTCCCGCCCATAAGTTTGATCGACAAAGATTCGAAACGTGGAAAAACGTGGTATCGCTTCGTATCGTCGTTGCCAAACCAGACGCGCGGAGGCGTTTAATGTCATAGATTCGACCAGGATAGTGTCCATAAAGGTGTGATAGCATCCCATCGGTCGGTCTGCATATTTCGCTAAGGGTCCCGTCAATAAAGCTCCACACATTGTGCATATGAGCGCCTTTATTGAACACTGCGTCTGCATATTATTGCATGTTCTCGGCGGCGTAGTTGTGGTTGAACTCTATCAGGTTCTTGTACTAGAGGGCTTCTGGAACGTCTCTCGCGCCAACTTTTGCCACAACCACATCAAGCACATAGGTTTTTCCAAAACGATAAAGCTGAGCACTTCAGGATTGTGTCAGATCACCAAAAGGGCCTTTTGTCCACTGTCGATGAGGTTTTTACCCTTGCAGGTCATCGTTTCTGTCTTCGACATATCACGATCGCTTGCCGGCAAGGAGCGAGGGTTAATCAACGACATGGCTGGCAGCGACTGTGACGGCGACTGCAAGGTCTTCGAGAACGAGCTCGCCAGAACAAACCTGCCGCTGTCGAGGACCTGAAAGGCATCGACAAAAAGCGCGCGATGCCAGCGTCGAAGCAGGTAAGCCGACTTGTGGTGCCTAGAAACACCCCGGGTTATTCTACGGATGAACTTAACCATCGCGCAGTTAGCTTCAGAATTCAGACCTCCAGTGAACATGGGAGTCGGCATGAAGGCTACAGGGATAAGACGTTTAAAAGTTGCTTTGGGGAATGCGAAGTCATCGAGCCGAGCAGCACGAGACACTATGCTCACCTCTCCCACCAGGATTTAGAGTGGGGAAGGCTTACTTTAATTAGCCCACGTAAAATGTAAGATGTAATCCTCACACCGTAATATTCAGTGAGGTTTGTGGGGTTTGCCAACTGGGCTTAGACGGATGTTTGCCATGGTTAGGCTACATTCGACCCACAAAAGTGAGATTTCCACAAATCTATTCGCGGTTATTACAATGGCATTCTTACTTCATTCCACTACTTTATGCTGCAGCCACTATTCCCGATATTCCCGTTCTAGCCGCGTAAATTACTGGCATGCCATCGTCTGCCGATCCTACGCCGTCTGCGGCGGCCGACGCTGCCGCTCTCGCTGCCCCCACGTCCCTCCCGAGCCCGCCACCTTGTGCGCCAGACGCCGGCGCGTCTCTCGCCGCCGCCAGCGATGCGCTAGACGTCGCACACGTGCCCGAGTCGCTCTACGTCGCGTCGTCCCCTAAGTCCGAGGCCGCTGCGGGCCTCGCGGCGGGCGCCTCGCGGTTCGCGCCCTTCGAGGAGAGCTACGACGACATGAACGAGCTGCGCCGGGCCCTGAAGGTGCTCTCCGTGCAGAGAAATGCCCCCTACTACATGCAGCACAGCAGTCCGCAGCGGGTCGAGGCTCGCTGCCCGTCCTGGAGGCAGCGGAAACGCCGCGCAGGGGCGGGCACTGACGCTGAAGTAGCAACAGCAGCAGCAGTTGCAGCTCCGGTGTGTGACTTCGTGGTCTCGGCCAATCGCCACGCCAATGGGCGGGTGTACGTCACCAGAGCCACCGTCACCCACTCCCCGACGTGTACCGTGCTCCATGCTCGCCTGGCTGCTAATGCCGAGGCTGCCCTAGCAGATACAGGCCGCGCATCGGCAGTCACGGCCTCGGCGCTGCTGGAGACGGCGCTGCCCTTCATGGGCCAGCTGGCCAACTCCAGAGGAGGGCGAGACGCCGTGAAGCCCAAGGACGTGAGTGACATTATGAAGGAGAAGTTCGGCGTGAAACCGTCCTATATGACGGCGTGGAGGGCGCTGAGCGCGTTCAGGAAGCAGCGGAAGGACGAAGACTCGTCCTCGTACATGAGACTGGACGGATACTTGCAGGCGTTCGCGGAGACGAACGCGGGCAGTTTGGTGGCCTTTGAACATCGAGACGGCGGCGCCCAAGCCCCGCCGCCGGTGAGTAAGCCGAACGCCAAGATTTTCGCGAGGGCGTTCTTGTGTCCCAAGCCGCTGCATGACGCACTGAGATATTGCCGAGGATCGATGCTGCTGAGTGTGTTTTTGGTGACGTCGGCGTTTGGAGGAGTGGTGTTCACGGCGACGGCGCAGGACGCCATGGGTGACAATGTTCCGATGGCTATAGGACTCGCACCGGCGGAGACAGAGAACGACTGGCGCTTCTTTTTGCAGCAGTTGCGGCGTGCGTTCCCCGACTTGGAACGCTCAGTTACGTCACTGGTGCACAACCGCGGCGACGAACTTACTCGAGCTGCCCACAGCGTGTTCCACAACTGCCCGCAGTCCAACGAAGTCGAAATCTTCATACGCAGCCCGGCGCAAGCTGCAGCTGCTGCCTCTGATGCGCCGTCTGGGGCCTCGACTATCCGTACGACGAGTGGTCTGCCGCTGGATTCGTCCATGCAGTGGATGGAAGCGCTGTGCGCTAAAGCCCCGCTAATGATTCTCGTCGGCTGGGTTTCGCAGGTGGCCCGCACTCTTTTCCAGCGTTATGAACGTTATGGACACCTGAGCTCGGAGTACCCTGCCGAGTTTCACGCACTCGCAGCGGAATACGAAGGCGAGGCGTCACGTTTCGACGTGGTGCGCACCTCCGAGAGTGAGTTCGAGGTTATCGACCAGCATACCGGCGCTGGCCGGGTTGTCAACTTTGCGAAGCAGACCTGTACATGTGGCGAGTATGATGTATCTCGCTTCCCCTGTCTGCACGTGTTTCTTGCAGTAACGCACGCTGGTATGCTGCGCACCGATGTGATTCCACGCATTTTTCTCATGACATCTCTGAAGACGCTCTACGCCGGACGTATCACACCAATTGACGTTGCCACTGTGCCTTCGGACGGGGTCACAATCCCGCAGCCGCTCCAAAAGACTCGTGGCCGTCCGCGCAAGGTGCAGCAGATTCAGCAGTTCGGCGACTCGAAACAGGAGAAGCTCTCGTGCAGCGTATGCGGTGTTAAAGGGCACAACAAGCGAACTTGCAAGCGCCTCACGGGTGTGGTCCCCATAGTCCGTGAGGTGCACACAGACGACGTGGCCAATGGTCAGGACGACACAACATTCCTTGTTTCTACGTGTACGGTGCTATCATGATACATGTAATATCTCGGGATTGGTTTGGCGTGGATTGACGTGGTTGTTTCTGTGTTTGTAGATGGCGACGCCCTTTCATTCGACAACTCCGCGTTAGCGGATACTGGTTCCGAAACTCACGTGAGTGACGGACAATCTCTTCAATTGGGCTCAGGGAAGCGTCGGCGGCTGGCGGGGAACGACAGTGCTGAGGAAAAGAAGTCTGACGAGGAAGAAGAAGAAGAAGAAGAAGATACCTCGGGCGTTGCGTTGGTGTAGCTGCCATAGCACTTGCTGTGATATGTTGAATACTTAGTATGTTCTTCTCGGCTGTCCAATTCGCTTATGCTGGTCATGTTGCCAAGACTTGAGGAGCAAAAGAGCAATGAGCAGCATGCTCAAGGAATTCTCGGTTTACCACTTCCGGGGCCAACATTCTACATGTACTAAACCAACACTGATACTACCATTAGGCATGGCTGCATTCTCCTTTCGTTCTACTGGGTCATCGTAGCTGTTCGGAGTCGGTTGATAGCAGCAGCCAACTGCACAACAACAAATACAGCAGCACGTCAATACCGCAAGAGTACAAAGTGAAAAGGGCGACTGCTACGCACCTCGAGCTTGCGAGGTCGGGTGTAAAACCCTGACTTCTTATGGAAGCCGACGACGTCGAGCGAGCCTGTGCGATCCATTTCGCTTTCAAGCTTGGTCAACACCTCCTACAGTCATGAATGAGATGGCACGAACGTTGTGAGCAAGAATTCACGGCTTGAGAAGTAGTTGTCGCAGATATTTGTACCTCCAGAGTGCGCTTGCCGTCCATGATGGAGCGAGCCTTTTGGATACCGTCAGCAATGGCACGTACTTGGCTAGGCTCCACGATCTGCTCCACGGCACTCAAGTCCAGATCCACCTAGAACGCAGTGCAACAACAACACGCAAGTGAGTCAAGTGCACCACGGTCGAATCCATGTATCTTCGTACCTCGCCGTATTGAATTTTGCCGAGGCCGCGCGAGACGACCTTGCCGCTGACCTCAAAACCGCGGCTCAGAGGAATGCGTGGCTTGAATCCGCCAAACTCTGCGTCCTGTCGGATCTCGCCATGCGCGCTTGCAATCTTCTTGGCCTCGGCAGTCACATCCCGGGGCTCGTACGAGTCCATCATGATAACATGGTCAGCGACGGAAAAGTAGTCGCCCGCGCCACCAATGACCAGCACCGACGACACGCCACGCTGTGTGTAGAGCGCTCGCACCTTCGAGATGAAGGGCGTAATGGGCTCCTTGTCCTTGGCGACCAGCTGCTGCATCTTCCAGTCCCGGATCATGAAGTTGGTGGCGCACGTGTCCTCGTCGATCAGCAGCGTCGTCGCGCCCACCTCCAAAGCTTCAACAATGTTGGCCGCCTGCGAAGTACTTCCGGAAGCGTCAGCAGTGGAGAAGCGGGTCGTGTCCTGCTTGAACGGCAAGTTGTCGATGAATGCGCTGATGTCGGTGCAAACCACGCTACGCGAGTCTTCCGAGCGAATCTTGGCTGCATTGGGATCCATCACCACGAACTCGCGGCCGTCCAGCGGCACGTGGTTGTACACGCCAACTTCCAGCGCCTTAAGCACGGTACTCTTGCCATGGAAGCCTCCACCGACAAACAACGTCACACCGTGCAGAACTCCCATACCCGTGACTACTCCGCAGTTAGGCAGCGTGAACGATCTGCTCAGCGACGTGGGCGACTTGAACGGAATGGCCTTGTCACTACTCAACGGCAGATCCGAAGCTCCCGATTGCCTCGGAAGAATGGCTCCATCACGAACGAAGCCCGCCAGTCCTGCATCCTTGAGCATTCCTCGCAGCGTCTCCTGGTCCTCCACCGAGTGCAAGTGCTTCCACAAGTGACTCACGTCCAGACTCTTGAGCACCAACGATTGCTCGACCAGCTTCGGCAGGGTCTCCACCAAAATCGTGTGGGCCCAGTCTCCGCAGATGCTGCGGCCACGGGCCGGCAGGTTCATGTTGAATCTGGCCTCCACGTCTCCGCTGGCCAGCACGTTCATACTCGATCGCTCGATCACGTGTTGGCCCGGAGCATCAATGGAGATGTCTCCGCCCTTGGCGCCCTGCCAAGAGTTGCTGACCGTCTTGGCATCGGCCCCGCAGCTACGCGCACTGGCCGCGAAGACTCTCGTCAAGTAGTCGCACAGGGCCACGTTACGGGTCTTGTCCTGGTGCATCTCGGCCGGGAAGGCGGCCGACGCAGCGGAGACCGTCACGTGGGCCCGCGACGGGCTGGCGTACGGGTCGCCCTGGATGTGGTCGAACTCGAGGGAGAAGCGGAGGCCGTCGCTCTGGAACTCGAAGACGCGCTCTAGTTCATGGTACGAGCCGTAGTTGCGGTTGTGGGTCTCCTGCAGGACATTGCCCAGGTGTTCCCACGACGCCGTGCCCAGGGGCGTCCGCACGCGGTCGTTGTAGTGGCCACCTTGGCCACGGTCATAGCCATCGCCGTCTCCCCGGCCACGGCCGCGGCCTCCTCGGCCACCTCGTCCTCCTCCACGGCCACCGCCGCCATACTTGTTGCGATAAAACTCGCCACGCCCCATTTCCGCCGTATCCAATGAAAATGGGAATACACGGTACAAATAGGGTTATCTGGTTTTTGGCGGAGCTGCATAATGGAAAGCTTCGAGACGTTGGGGACTCGATTGTCTCCTTGTCTTGCATAGCACCAGTGGATGCGCCAGGGAGAATTAATTATATGGTAACCAGCACGACTGTATAATGTACTTCTGACAAGCTCGCTATTATCTCGGTGATTTCGGATGTACATGTAGCCGGAACTGCGTTCGTCTGGCAGCGTGCATCGGAGTGCTAAAAGCAGCTGGCTGAGCGTTGTGAACTGCAGACCGAGGCGAAATTGATGCACGAAAGTGTTAGGCTATTGTGGTTTTCCTTGCACTTCATGACCTTCCAGCACGAAGTGCATTGGAACTTGAAGGGCCTTGCAAGCAGTTGCATTTCCTGGCGCGGCTTGTGCTTTATCGCTAAATCCTTTTGCCCTAAACGGTTTTTTTTTTAATAAACGGTGACTCATTGGGCCGACCACTGCGGAAGAACTTGTCAAACGGTACGGTATGCAAGGCGAAAGCCACTTTCAGACGCACCAGTCACGAGTCAAGTTGTAAAACGCACAAGGGGGCGCCCTGCCCTCCAGCAATTCGCTGTGGAATTGTGACCGACAAAGGATCGAGAACTGCAGCCTTCGAAAGCTACTGCGTGGCCTAAAGACCCAAACTTCAACAGCGCCAGCATAAACTTTTGTCTTCGTGCGCAAGAATTTGATCAGGCGAGCGATTTACTACTTTCTGCTGCTTGGGATATCCTGATGAGGTTAGCCCCAACTTCAGTTGGGCTTCAACCATAATAAGCATATTATGCTGGTAACAGCATCAACAGTGGCACGGCGATTGACCTGCAGCCGAACTACTGTTGGTTGATTCATTGGCGAGAGCGCGATGAATGATGAAAGCATGAGGACTTGAGCACCTTCTGGACGAGGTCCACGAGCAGTCTACAGTCTCAGTTTCAATTTCGTCGACTACCGCGCAAGTCCCGAACTACCCTGCAATACTCCACTGCGATGCGTAGCATCGGCGTCGCTCTGGTGCTGGCACCGGCGCTAGCCGCTCTCTGTCTCGCCGACAACCTCGACAAGTACGGCGTCTTCACGCCCAAGAAGATCGCACTGGGCTCCGCGCCGTCCATGGACGCCAGACCTACTCGGGAGGATTCACGTTCTCTGCGGACGAACCGCTGGCCACGCTCGACTACGACTACGAAGTGGCAGGCCTGCCGTACTTTGTAGTGT
>LGTU01000282.1:0-48352 GCA_001314425.1 Phytophthora pluvialis
TCGCTCTTACTGCATGCGCAGCCTAAGCACTTGGTGCTTGCTGTCACAGCAGTCATAGGCCAGAGCCTGAGCTCGGCCGAGCTCCCCAAGCTAATGGGAAGCGCGGTTTGACTGCTCGCGCGGCCGGAGGCCCTGCTGACGCGCTTCCTGCTGCGACTGATGCATTGTACAGACCCCAAATACTCCCCACAGTTTGTCTGTGCACGCCAAACCTGGTAGCAGTAGCTGTCTGCGCTCCATGAGGCAGATCTCCGTCAATACTGCGTTTCAGAAGCTCGTGTAGGATTGCCTGGCGAGTAGGCTCGCTCACGCTGCGTTTCCCCATAGCGTTGATACCGGAAAGGTCGATTGGGAAGTGTGGCGGGTGAAATGATGGGCGTCTTCGTTTTTGGATGGCTGTCGGAGAGCGCCACGAAGTCGATTTGCGGAGTTGAGCGACAAAATTTGTATTACCCAATAGCCGGAGGCGCCCTCTAATCAGGTGTAACATTTGGTGCTGATTGGCTGCCTACCGATCGCAAACGAATAATTTAAGTGAAATGTCGATAATTTTACGATACGGAGGAAGTATCTAGTATGGCTTCACAACTCTGCAGTTGAGTCAATCTGATGGCAGACACTTCCTCGGGCTCTTCCACTTTTTCAACAGATTGCCAAAGCGTCCACGGAAACCAGAACAGCGCTATGCTGAATTCTCACAGCGAGTTTTCTGATTCGTGGTTTCCTGTAAACTGGAAAAATGAACGAGTCACGTCGGGTTTCGTGCAGTTGTTCTGGTCGAGCTAAAATCCGCACGGGAGGAAGCATTTCCGTGAGCATGCCTTGATTCGTATGGAGGAAGCCTGTGTCTTCTACCCAATCCAAGAAAACTTGTACGTGAAATCCATGCCTAGCACGAACATGATTAACACAACTCGTGTGAGCGCTTTTATCTTCATGCACTAAGACAGGAACGCACTTACCAAAATGCACGACCCGAAAGCAAAACGTGATGAGCATCCAAAGCATGAGTTTGCCCTGGATCAAAGACATCTGCGTCTCCAAGACAAACCCAATCTGGTACAGTATCCGCAGGCCAAGGTTCCGTTTGATGATCAAAAGTAGCAGCGCGAAGGACACCATCTGTAGTAGACCAAATAGTAATACCGGGCGCACAGTTGATCCGACGTTTTCGTGGGTGACTCCAGCCATTTCAGTGTGATAGTGGGCACTCGGAAGATGCACCATCAATAGGATGTAGTTACAGTAGAACAACGGAACAATCGCCTCCAGATACGCCGCGACAACAATGCACTCCGTGGTAAAGAGTGCCCCCAAGGTCTCGAGAAGAATGGTTGAGCGCTTTGCTGGAGCGTTTTGCCGCTTCGTACTTGCAGATAGCCGGTCACTCGCACTATCAGGCAAAACAGGTAGAATGGAGCCCCTGTGTTTGCGTGTGCATATCATACGAAGTTTACACGTACTGTCCCCATAAGCACAACGTTCCGTCCTTTCGACACCTGGTCCTGCTGCACTCTTGCCTGGTGTAGCTACTTGATTGTCTTCTTCAAGAAGTTTCTCCAGACAAGCCAGATGAGCTTTGTCCGCCCCCGAGATGCAGTGAGGAAGACACGAGTAGATACGGATTCCATGACGAGCTTGCGTCTCGAACTTGCCAGAATCTCGACACAAGGAAGAAAGCATTGTCAAAACACAATGCGCTCCAGTCGGGATACTGGTGACTTCGTGCAGTTTCGCTTGAATCGATGCCGTACGCCGATGTAAACAATACAGCATAACGCCTGTTTGTGGTAGGTCAGTCACTGTGATCGCAGCGACAGCACCCGCCGAGGAAGCACTCTGCATGCAGGTGGCAATGTAGAAAAGTCCACTGTGAATATGACAGCCTCGGGGATCATGTCTTCCATGTAAGCGGTGCACCGTAGCAGCATGTTTTTCAGTGCTACTTTGATCACTGGTAGGAGCAGAATCACTATCATTTGATACCGAGTGCCTTGTGCTACTCGAAAGAGAGACTCATACAGTGGGTAAACAAACGCCACGGTGACCTGGTCGCACACGAAGATAATATACCGGATTAACTGGTCTGAATGTGCCATCATCTCGTCGAGGCCGACGACGAATCGAACAGCGAGGATCAGGAGCACGTAGAACATCGGGGCCAGCGTCAATACAAAGAACGGGACTGGGAATACCACGTAAGCTGAGATTGCTGCTGCACCGACGGTAAACAAGGCTGCTGCACAAGCCGAAAGCAGAGCTAGTCGCCCCGCTGAGATCACAACTCCATCGACGAGGAACCTCGCTTGGCCAGTGATTGTATGACCGACAACAAACGCCAAAATCACTGCTCGAATCCAAAATCCGTAGTTCACTCGCCAGCCTTCGGACGGGTCTTGGAGAGGGATTAGTTCCTGAACCACAATAAGTGTGATCATAGGCATCGGAGTCCAAAGACACACCAGCAAAACGCGTGACACTGACGTACTTCTCGTGTACGTTTCGAGGGCTAGCACGCGTTCGATCGAATATTTACCGCCGTAATAGCTGACCTGTAGTCGCTTCCACACGCGCAGAGGTTGGACAACTAGCCTAAATGCACTAGACGCTTCTGCACGTTGGGCATTCAAGCGGCTGTGGCTCACTTCGGAGGGTTCAACACGACGAGGGTGCAGCATGTTGCACTCTCGTAAGAAGTAGGGCTCCAGTTGACGCAACAGACCTTCAGTTTGGCCAGACTAGGGCCGGACTTGTACGCCGCTATTCTAAGCAATTGCTCGAAGAAACGGACGCTTAGTTAACCCCTTTAAAAAAAAAGGGAGACGAACGATTCCTTAAGAGGAATGGTTCGTCTCCCTCGTTTTTTTGTTTTTTTCGTTTTCCCTCCAAAGTTGGAACTTACGTATCGTTAGCCACTAATCCAAGCAAACGTAAAGGTGAAATCAACACCTGCATACCCAGACAATCCAAACAAAAGGTTAGAGTGGATCGTTGGCACTTGGATGTGGCACTCACCAAAGTGAACCACGCGATAGGTCAGTGTCATGAGCATCCACATCACCAGCTTGCCCTGGATCAGCGACGCCTGTGTCTCCAGTACAAACGAAAGCTGGTACAGCGCCCGCATGCCGCAGTTACGCAGCATTAGCACTGAAAGCAGCGCGAACGAGCCTGCCTCTAACAGTGCGTAGACAAAAATGCTGTGCACGGTGTCACCTACCGTCTCTTGGGTAACCCCAACTAACTCGTTGTGGTACCGAGCGCTCGGCAAGTGAACCATCAACAGGATGTACATGCCATACAGCGCTGGTATGACTGCCTCCACGTACTCCGTTAGTACAAGGCATTCGCACGTGAACAGCACCTCGAGCGCATCTCGCAGTACTGCCGTTCTATTTGACAGCAACGCCTGCTGAAAATCCACACTAGTTTGACGTCGTTGAGTTAATCGTGGTTGCGGGTCCATTGGTGTGATGCTGCTGCTGTGTCTCGTTCTGCTTCTGTTTCTGCAGAGCCACGCTTTGCTTCTGGATTTGAACACTTTTGCTACCCGAGACTCGAGCATTTCAGCTAATGAGGGCGAGCTTGACAGCTTGAAAGGAACAACTTGCTCCTGTAGCGAGTCATTTTTACGCTTGACAACCATTTCTCTATCTGCCGTACTCAATCGGTGCGGAAGACACGATTGAATTGTTAGCCGTACGACTGAATGATCCTCCAGTGGTGCTGGACTTCGGCACAGTGTGCACAGTGCTGCCACCAAGTCATCACTCTCCTGGCCAGGGAGTACTTCCTGGAGACGAGCTAAAATGCTGCGCGTGGATCGATGGAGCTCTGTCAACGCCAACGCATTTTGGACCAAATCAATTGCCATGATCGCCACGACAGACGTCGTCGATGACGCACTCTGCATGCAGGTCGCGAGGTACAACGAGTTGAAGAAATCAACAGTGAAGATCACGGATTCCGGGATGATGTCCTCCATATGCGTCATGCTCAGTGCAACGAAGTTCTTTAGAACGATCTTGATGCCAGGTAACAGGAGAAACACGAGCAGCTCGTATCGAGTCTTATCGGCAGCATTGAACAGAGCTTGATACGCTGGGTAAGCTACAGCCACCAGGAGCTGCGAGCTCATGTAACAGACACATCGAGCGAGTTCGTTAGTGTGGCTCAGCATCGCATTCAATCCATTTCGGCCCACAGCAGCGACGACAGCTACGATCAGCAGTGAGAAGTATACGAAGCTCATTGATAATACCTGGAACGGAATCGGGAACACGGTAGTCGCTGCCACGAGCAACGTAGCTGCTGTGTATACGACCACCATGAAGGCAGTGATGAACAGGAGCTGTCTTGATGAGATTACGACGCCTTCAACCAGATATCGCAACTGCGTCGCCATCGTAGGCGCACTAAATCCCACTAACAAGGCGACTCTGATCCAGAAACCATAGTTAACTTTCCATCCTGCTGTCGGGTCTTGTAGTGTGATGGACTCCTGCAGAATAACGATAGTGATCATTGGTAATGGAGTCGCCAGGCACACCAAAAACACTCTCCAGATAGTTGTGCTCTTTGTGTAATTGTTGAGGGCAACCATCCGCTCGACGGAGTATTTGCTTCCTCGACGACTGATTTGCAGCGAGTGCCAAATGTGAAGAAGCTTGGCGACCCACGATGGTTCTTCTGATCCTGTTGAAGTACTGCGCTGTACGGTGCCAGCAGGGGGTATCATGCTATAACCTGTTGCAGTTCCTTAGCTTCCCCCCGTGATTGAGAGCTCCTCGTAGCTAAACCTCTTGATACCCAGACGTGATGAACACGTACGTGTGAGCTATTCCTAGCCGTTCGAGGGAAACATGTTTCCAAACATTGATCGTGCTGCAGCAATCTGAAATGTTTCTATCGCCATCTTCACCACCAATAGACCTAGTTCCTGGCTTTCTCAATGACGTGCACCGCAAGGGGATGACAACACCGCAAACTTATAATCGTCTGAGGTGCTTTCGCTCAAATGCTTTCGAACACTTCCACGGGGTACAGCGGAAGGAGGGCAAGCCTCCTTATCCATGGTTTAATCGCATCTCGATGGCTCTGCACGTGATCAGTCTCGATCAAAGGAACGAGAGTGACGTATAAACCGTTGCTGGAGAATACCCTCTGTATCCGGGCAATTGTTCGGATGGTCAGACGTGGCCTCAATGTCTTATCATTTGTGTGGTGCGACATAGCGCGCAAAAATACTCTCGGCCTTCCGACAATGGACTGCGTGGCCAAAGCCAGCAGCTCAAGTACGAACGACCAGGAAGGATTGCAGCCCCACAATGGACCCCCGTATCTCCACTGCCCCCACCCCAAAGGGGAAAAAGTGGGTGTCAAACAACACCGGCGCTTCCTGTCTTCTCCGCCAACCGCCAACCAAAAGTGGGCGTGATCTCCGTCTCGACATATCCCCAGTGGTGGACCGCCCTCAAACATGCCCAACACCAACATTGACGCCACAACTCCACTGGAATCTGAACAACTCCGCTCTCAAAACGTTGACGAGTAACCAAATCGGGCAGCTTTACGGGCTGTATAAGTTTTACGACTCGTCCACGATCGGGGATGATCTGCCTTCGATTAACTGCCCACGGCTTGTGGAAATCCTTCGTGACGGCCGGTTGCTCAGCGAAAGCGCCATCAACTCGTCAACTACCAAGCGACTTCAGGTTGAGGACGTTGAAAAGATCTTCGCACAGGCCGTTATGGGCAAAATGCGCGTGTACCTTGATGCCGACGGCCAACCAGCTCTCACGTTCCCACTGTTCTGCGGTGCACTCATGAACTGCGCAATGCTGTTGACCCCATTGGCGCATCCAGAGGCGGCGTTACGTCAGATTCTCCCGGTTTTACTCGAAGGATCTATCCTAACCGGGCATCACATTTCAGCTACGCAAGGCCTGCTTAGCCACCTCCCCACCGATGGTTCGATCTCGCTTTGGGTCCCAGAGCAGTCGCATAGTCTTCATCGTTTGGAGGACGGTCAACACGACTTTCGAGAGCTACCACCGTTTCGGCAGGTGATCGCAGACTGTACGCGTGATAAAGCCCTTGAAGAGCTAAAGCAGGAGAAACTCGCACGACGCTATCACATCCCCGACCATTTGGTCGCCAGCTTTCATCAAGACACGATCGCGATCATTTCAAACAAATTCCACATGTTCGACGTTTTCGATCGTGGAGCAGTGCCCCGACAAGAGGTTTTCCCTCTGCTCTCTAGCTTGGGCAGGCACGCAGATCTGCCTGACCCGTACGCAGTCCTAACAACGTTGACTGCAAATACCGAAAGCAGCAGTGAAGCGAGTAGTGATGGAGTAACGTTAGCACAGCTACTCCAAGTGATCGAGACGACCCGAAAGTCAAAACGATCTTCAATCAATGCCCAATTTGCCTCGATGAAGGTCAATGCCGGTCGAGCGGATCCAGTAGTATCCGCAGAGCTTGGCGACACATTCTCTGGGAACAAAACCGAACCCACGAGTTCCATTCAGGAAGTCGAGACAGACAACGGGGGCAACCCCGATCATACTTTGAGTCCCCACAAAACTGCTTCTCACAGCCATGGCTCTTCCGAGGATCGTGGAAAGAAGAACGGGAGGTCACGTAGATCAATACTCTCCCAAGACCCCGCTGTTGATAACTCCACCCACTCCCAGCTCAACGGTAAACACCACAAGGCGACGCTGGCTCACTACGCTTCGGTGTCAGGCAAGAAGAAGGCTGGATTCCATCGAAAGGCATCATCAAAAGCCAACATTAAACAAGCTGGGGAATCAAATCGCCACAAGAGTCATGGAGATAGTGGGGTCTCTGGTTCGGGAGGCCACACTCAGCGCTCGGGTACAACTCTCTACAGCAACAGCAGCAGTTCAGATGACGACGTCATACCCGGCTCACTATCCTCGCGCAATTGTGGGCTTATTAACAGTGAGTGCGCCAGTCCGAGATCAGCTTCTATTCGACACCTCACAGCTCCTTGTCTCAAAGCGCATCCACAACACCTATCCGATGCCATGGTGGCTCAAGTCCATCACTCGCCAGCGGCAAGTACCAAGACGATGATACGGCTTTTCTTGCTCCTCGGTGGCGATCATGACGGCGCCATCTTCTGTACGATCTCGCTGGTGTTCAAAACACGGGAACTCACTGCTAGCGAGGGCATATACTACTCCACCGCACCTAGTGAGACCGAAGGGACGACACCCGTGCTGCCCACACAGAAGACACTTATGAACGCCTTGCTCATGTTGAAGAAGTGCGTCCTATCCAAGCAAGAGCAAGGCTTTGAGCTACGCCCCACTAATCAACTGGACACCGTAGATAAAATGCTGCAGGAACTAGAGAGAAAGCAGCCACCCCTCAGCATCGCCAAGAGCTCCATCTTGAAGACATTGGTATCTGCAGAAACCTCCAGCACTGATTTCCGATTGAAGGCATTCCCCACTCCACCCAGTGAATCGCGAGAACAGCTACCCACCAGCCAGAGCGCTGAACTGGCTGCTCCGGCGTCGGCGTCGGCGACTAGCATGACGCAAACCTCGGCAGTATTGTCCGCTACACCAGGCCAGCTGTGCATCCCTCGCAACTCACAGCGACGTCAAAAAGAGCCACCGCATTCAAAGCCGCTGCACCAGCACCAGATCAAGCTCCCAAGCAACTACAGAGAGCTCTTTGCCGTGTGGGAGATTGCTTCAAGTGACGCGTGGGTCCATGCTTTAAATGCCGCCTCGCCGCTCAAACCAACCTCGCCGACACGCACCCAGTCTAAGTCCGTTCATGTTGGCCACCTTAGCCCTCTGCAGACGTGAGAACTAGGACAGCGAACGCACACAAAACTCAGCACGCTTCATTAAAAATTCTCCTTGTGATACTTACTGGTGCTTGGGGGGTAATGCGCCACACGTCTTAGACGATTTCTTCTTCGCGGATCCTGACGCAAAGCGGCACATTGCACTCCGAGATCGTGCACTTCATCGCATGGTACGCAAAGAGCTCGGCCGTGATTCGAGCGAGTCGGTACGAGCGCCACTTGTCGCTGTGCGACGCCCAGCACACACTGCGCAGGAAGCGCTTCATGTGCGGACAGAAGACGTGGAACTCCGGGTCTGTGCACTTGATGTCGTCGCAACTGCAAGCGTGGATCAGCAGCAAATCGCTCTTCTCCGGGTCGCTCTCCAGCGCCTGTGCGATCTGTACCGCCGCACCAACAAGAGCAGAGTCGTCAGAACACGATGCCACCCACCCCACTACCGCATCACCGCCACTTACAGAGATCGACGCGGGGTCGTTCCCGCCCGTCCCGTTGGACGGCGTGACGCCAATAGCCGGCGACGATCCACTCGGACCCGCAGCAGCAGCAGCAGCGCTCGCAGTCGACGCACTCGTCGGCGCCGCCGCCGCGTTGTCTCCAGTGCCGGCACTCGCACCCGTCGTCCGCGCCTGTTCCTCCTTCACGTCGACAGCGGCAGCAGCAGGAGCAGCAGGATGCTTGACGCTGCACTCGGGGCAGAACCACGTCTCGTCCGGCACCTTTGGCAGCGGCGGGTCGAGGCAGAAGATGTGGAACTCGGCGCTGCAGTCGTCGCACAGGATGATCTCGCTCTCCCTGTGCGAGCGCCTGCAGACCTGGCAGGCCGTCTGCTCCTCCTCGTCCTGCAGGTCTCCTGCGTCCATCTCCACGTCCATCTCCTGCTCCATGTCCTGCTCCTGCGCGTCCTGCTCCTGTTCCAGCGGCTGCTCCGCCTCAAAGTCGCTGAGCTCGTCCATGGGGTTCACCTCGCGCGCGTCCACCTCGCTGGACGACTCGGTCGCGTAGTCGCGGACGTCGATAAACTGGGGCGTGGACCCGCCGGAGCTGCTGGCGCTGGCGCTGGCGCCATTGGCCGGCGTCGTGGCGCCCATTGTTGACGTCTCTGTTGCGGATAGTTAGTGGCTGTCACAATGGCGAGGGACGTTTGTGATATGGGTACATACGTTCGGTCTTGACCGGCGGCGGCGGCGGCTGGTAGCGCGAGCCGCGGCCCGTGTCCGCGCGAGGGGCCGGCAGCCCCGGGAACTTGGACAAAGTGAGCTTCGTGAAGGCCTCGATGCGCTGCAGGTCGCGGTCCTGCGCCACGGCCTCCTCCCAGTTGAAGCGCACGCGCGGCCTGGTCATTGCGGGTGCGCTCGGCTAAGTCAGCAAATAGCCCAAAACAAAACAGTTGTTTGACTTGCGGGGGGTATGGGGTAAACTTTGTGATTTCATTGGATACTCGGTAACTTTGGCGCTAGCACCTGGCTATCGATGCGGTGAGCTCGGCGAAGCCACGAACGCGTTGTAGAAATGTTGCTGAGATTTCGGCTAGGAAAAACGCTACAAGTTACTTTTACGCAAGACATGGCAACTTTTAGGGACGCATTCTTTCCAGATGTGTGTTTAAGGTTATCGGCATGGATTGCGATTTTCGCGCGTGCAGTCCCGAGTTTTCCGCGTGTGGTTGTAGTACAGCCGAACTTGTCGGAATCTGAGGTACAACAAACTTACTTCGTTTATGGTAATCGATTTCCTGATATGTAAACGCATTTCTTGTTGGTAGGTATTGCGAGTTCGCGAAAAGTACTGCTGGGTCTGCAAAGCGTACTATGTATCTGATGTGCTATGCCCCAACACCCTTGCGTTCCGTGGCAACTTAATTTGGAGGTTCTTATGAAGTCGATAGCCACCAGGTCGCCCTTGCAAGAAATCAAAGCCCCGCCACTGCATACACTGGGAGGAGCGCTATTCCCAAGCTGCTGACAAAGCTAGCAGCCGAACCAGATTTTCCAACGAACTGGAATGGGGTAGTCCCGTTGGAGATTGAGAAATATGGCAGCGTTACCACGAAAACTACGACGGAGTCCTGCGGCCGTGGTTCACGAACTACTTCTGGAATATTGATTTCAAGGACGGGATTTCAACTGACCTATGACACCCAAACGTCCTAAGTACACAGACCGGATGGGCTACCAATTCGTCTGAAAGCACAGCGTTTAACCACAATGCAGTAACCACAGTTCCTCTGCGTATGCTTAGCATGCAACTTAATAAAAATCACGCGGAAATTTTCCGATTCACACGCGAAAAACTCGCACGTTGTTTCCCGCGGGGTTTCCGCCGCCACACGTGGAAAACCTCACTCGAGCACAGCACACGCGAGTAAACCTCCAAATTGCAGCGAAAACAACTGCGTCCCGCAACTTTTTAGAGTACTTTGTGAAACATTGGCAACTATTTTATGAGCCATCTCAGGTTTGTCCACGAAAATCTCAAGCACAACAACCTGCTTGCAGGTGAATGACATTATGACGAAGCCAGTTCTCTTACATCCGCAACCAGTCCACGCTATCGGAGAGGGAGACGAAGTGGACTCAATTGACCACTGCGGTAGGACTTTGGGGTGGGGAGTGCTGGTTTCAAGGGTGATGCAGCATTGACGTCGTGGACCCACGCGAAGTTGTCGTGTTGGGACACCCCCCACGTTGCGAATAGGTCCTTGTAGTTATTGGGGACATCCAGGCCTGGTGAGGAGTGAGGAGGAAGCTTCTGCTGTAGTCTAATCCCGCGGTCGGATGCTGCCGAGGAGATGAAGCGACCCGTACGGCGTCGGCCTGGTGCTGCTGAGGCGGAGACAGGTGCAATGTTGGTATTCCGCGATGTTTTAGTAACGGGGCTTCTGAAGTTTGGCTCGCGCTCCCTTAAGTTTTGAAGCATTTCGGTCACAATGCCGAGTTGACCTGCTGGGCGCTGCTCGAAACCTTGTTCCAGTTTGGCCAGTACACACTTCTTCATCATTAATAGCGCATTGGTAAGAGTGTGTTGGGTGGGCAGCACGGGTTTCGTCCGCGTGGTTTCACTGGTTGCTGTTGTATAGTAGATCCCCTCACTTTCCATGATTTCCTTGGTCGCAAATACCAGGGAGAGGGTGCAGTAGATGGCCCCATCGTGCTCTCCACCGAGCAGCAGGAATATCCGAATAGCTTTGCTGTTGCAGGCACTTAATGGTTCGTGCATTTGCACACTGATGGTACTTGGTACGCACAATAGCTGGACGTTTTGGTCATCTTCATCTGCAAGGTTCTGGTTAGTTTTGGGTGTCTGTACGTTGCTGTCGCTGCTGGACTTGGCACTGGTGTTGCGAGTAGAAGCGGCGCCAGTGCTGTTATTGCAGAGAGATTGCAGCGTGGATATCCGGTCTTCGCTGCCTTGAAGGTCACTGGGATCAGCTGTCTCAATTATTGTGGCGTCTGTCTTGGCATCGATAATCGACGACTTCCGCCGGCGTGCCATCGATTTTTTCCTGCTTGAAGCAGAGCCATAGTGGGTCACATGAGCCTTGGAGCTGCTTGGCTTGGTGCTCGGCAAGGCTTGAATTGAGGAGTTTACCTCTGCGGTGCTGGATACAATCGATTTGCGAGATTTCAAGGCAACAACTCCGTGCCTCCTTCCGCGATCTCGAAAACTGGCGGAATTGTTGTTGTTGTTGCCGCTTTTCTTGCGCCCGGGATCGTTTTGGGCGCTCCCGATACGGTCGTCGTTGCTCCCACCGCTCGGAATTGGTTCGTGAGACGGAGTTGTTGGCACGGTGGTTCCCCTCGCTACTGTTGCTACCCGATCCATTCGAATCTTCACCGACGCAAGGTTTGCTGTAGCTGAATGCCGCTTAGCCTCCCGCGCCACCTCAATGACTTGCAGCAACTCTGTCAACGTTATTTCACCATTACTGCTGGGGTCTCCATTGTTTCCCGACTCCGATCGCGGCAGGGAGTGGAAGTTGTTGAAGGACGGCAGCTTTGCCAGAACCGTGTACGGGTCGGGGAGGTCTACGTGTGTTCCCAAGCAAGACAGCAGAGCGAATATCTCTTGTCGGGGCACAGCGCCGCGATCGTTAGCATCAAACAAGCGGAACTTGCTCAGAATGAGCGTAAGCGTATCTGGATGAAAGCTTGCCAACAAGCGGTCGGGGATCTCATAGCGCCGAGCCATTTTCTCCTGCTTGAGCGCCTCCAGATCTCTGTCGCGTGCACAATCTGCGATCACCTGCTGGAACATTGGCAGGTCTCGAAAATCTTGCACCGTGTCTTCTGTCTGCGGAACTTGTGATTGTTCTGGCGTCCAAAGCGAAGTCGATTCGTCAGCAGGGACGTGGCGAAGCAAACCTTTTGCAGCTGAAGCGTGAGATCTGTCGACCCTGGAGCCCTCTAGCAGGATCGGAAGAATCTGCTCTAAGGCAGTGGCAGGGCGGGCCGACGGAGTCACGAGCATCGCGCAGTTCAGGAGTACGCCACAAAACAGCGAAAACGTGAGCGCTGGCTGGCCATCGGCATCGAGATACACACGCATTTTGCCCATCGTGGCTTGTGCAAACACCTTCTCGACTGACGCAACCGAAAGTTCCCTCTCGGACAGCAGTCCAGCATCCCGGAGGATCTCCAGTAGGCGTGCGCAGTTGATCGAGGGAAGCGAGTCGCCAATCGATGACGAGTCGTAAAACTGGAACAACCCGTAGAGTTGCTCCGTTTGGCTGCGAGATAATGCCCGGAGTGCCGCGTTGTTCAGGTTCCAGTGCAGCTGGGGCTTCAATGCGGCACTTGGGCACGTTTTTGGTCGGTCCACCACCACCGGAACGTCGAGGTTGGTGCTTTTGCCAGAGGGCTGGCGCAGCAGACACGATGCCTCGATGTGTGTAGGCAGCCATTTCTTGCTCTTGGGATTCGGTGCAGTGGAGACACGCGAATCCATGCTGCACTTGCCAAGTACGTGTAACAACTGGCACTGATTCTGCTGACATGCCTTGGAAAACGACGAGTATTTTAAGCAGTGAGTGTGCGTTAGCATTTGGAACTTGGCTTTACAATTAGCCAGCTATGGCAATTTCGAGTCGGTCGGGCAATCGACTTGCTTCGGGCATTTTTTTACAGAGCACGTGGGTTGGAGCTACGATGCAAGGAAAGCGGTCAGAGATGTTCGTATCTGAGCAAGAAAGGGGAGTGAATCTCTCTCGCCGTGGCAATAATGCCTCGGTTCTGATGGCAGCTCGAAATCAAGTACCCCAGCTGCATCCTCTGTCCCCGTATAGTGTGCAATGCCTTGTAGCAAAGCAGGACAGGCGGGTGACGGAAGCTTTTAATAAGGTCTCGTTTACGTTAGCTGTTGGAGGGGGGGGTCTTCATCGGTCTGGCTGTCCCCTCCCCCCTCGATCAAAGCAGCACTTGGCCGCGCAGCTGGCGACACATGGGCACGTTGCACTGCAGCGCCTGGCAGTGCAGCGCGTGGTACGCGAAGAGCTCCGTGACGGCCACGGCGATGGGGTACGAGCGCCAGCGCTCGCAGTGTGAGGCCCAGCAGGCCGCGCGCAGGAAGCGCTTCATGTGCGCGCACAGCCCACGGAACTGGGCGTCGCGGCACGGCGCGTCGTCGCAGCTGCAGGCGTGGGCCAGCAGCGCGTTGCTGCGCTCCTGCTCGTCCTCGGGCACGGCCGCGTGGTACGCGACCGAGAGCTGGCGACGGCAGCAAGGAACGTGAGAAGAGGCGATGCATGCGACGGAGCAAGCGGCCCCGGGCGTACCGTACCTCGTGCGCGACGGCCTTGTCTCGCTCCTGCTTGATGGGCACGTCTGGCATCTTGGACTATGCTGTTCGCAGTAATGGACCTATCGTACCGCATATTCGGGTTTGGAGAGCGTTTTGCGATGTTGTACGCTAGGGTATGACACAAGAGAACTTCAATGTTCCTTTAGAAAGGGTATTAACTATGTGAGGTGGGAAGTACGTCGTGACGTATTGCCCCGGCTGGAGTACCCAGCTGGTCATAACTGAAAAAGAGAGACAGCCGTCACTCCAAGTCGGGCTTACGGCGACAGAGCGAGCACCTTCGCGTCCTCCCCAGCGCGAGTCCCCCGCTGGCCATGGCGCCATCTTCTTCCCCGCCGTCTCCTGCGTCCGACGAGCTGTCGCTCAGCTGCGTGGCGGCTCTGCTCTCGTCGCTGTGGTCGCAAGCGTGCGCGGCCCGACAGACCGTCACCCGGCAGCGGTTCCTCTTCTTCCTCAAGCAGCATGTACCCATCTTGGAGTGGTTACCGGCCTACGACATCCGCGAGGACCTGCAGTACGACATCGTGTCGGGGGTTACGGTCGGCCTCATGCTCGTACCCCAGGAGGTCTCCCTCAGCGCCATGATGGGGGTACCCCCCATCTACGGCCTGTACACGGCGGCGGTCGTGCCTCTGATCTACCCGCTGTTTGGCACGTCCCGGGTCCTGTCAGTGGCCAATGGGGCCGAAGTGAGTCTGCTCGTGGGCTCGGCCATCAAGAAGGTGGAGAGCGAGGAGGAGCGCATCGCCACGGGCATCCTCCTGAGCTTCCTGAGCGGCGTCGTGCTGCTCTTCATGGGCATGTTCCGGCTCGGAGTCATCGCCGACTTCTTCTCCAGGCCGGTCATGGGCGGCTTCATCTCCGCCGGAGGAGTGCTCATCATGCTGTCGCAAGTGGCGAGCTGGCTGGGGCTCGAAGTCAAGAGCAGAGACCTCCCCGTGCTCACGGTGCTGGATTTGTTTGAGCAGTTCCCGCACCTCAACGGGCTGAGCTTCGCACTGGGGGCGTTCTCCATCTTGGTGCTCGTGGGCATGCACGAGCTCAAGAGGCGCGTGGTGAGGGAGCTGGCGAGCGTCGAGGAGGAGTTTGAAGACCAGTTCGCCATTGAGACGTCCAGGGCGCTGAACCAGCTGTCCATGAGCTCGAGCTCGGCGGGTGGGGAGCAGAGCGACATGAGCGACGAGGACGAGGACAGGCAAGATGCCAAAGATGATCGACGAGGAGATGCGAGCTTTGGCGGAGACATTGAGCTGGGGGACGTCCCGAAGCCCAAGAAGCGGCAGCCCAAGAAGAACGGGGACGAAGGGGGTTTGGATGTGGAAAACGTGGCGGTCTCGCCGCGTGGCTCCAGGTGGGCGGACGTGCCGGCGGTGTTCACGACAGGCTCTCTGCGACGCCGAGATTACGTTATGTCGTCTCCTTGGGGCTCGTCGGCGCGCAACAGCAGGGATGTTGGCTCGAACGACTTGGACTTGGCTCGCTCCTGCCGTCAGAGAGACCTAGCTGCAATAACTCGGAGTACCCGTCACGGACGCATGGATGACGAAGGTGTGGGATTCTCGCTTTCTGACGAAGACTACATTACGATAGAGAGACCGCTAGACTTTGGCACCCGCCCTGAGGGCGCCCCGGCCTCGTCTGGAATGCACCGTTCCAGCTCAGACGAAACAGGTTCAGCGCGCCCGTTGCCTAGGATGAATCCGACGCAGCCTAAAGTGGAGAGGCCACGACGCACCCGCACCCGCGACGGTGATGCCGATGGCGATGACGATGAAGCAGAGGCTAAGGCTAACGCCGAAATGAAGCGCCGTATCAAGGAGCTTGCATCGCCTGCGAAGTCCGAGACTGGGTCAGAATCGGCAGACTCGACGACTGCCCTGACTGGGCGCATGCTGGCTGCATCGTCAACATCTATCCGCTTGCTGCGCTCGAAAATGGCCGTTCTGATCGCGCTCCGGTTAGTGTGCGATCTTGGCGCATTCATGGTGTGCCTGCTCGGTGGAATTGTGGGTTACTTGGCCCCAGAAGGCTCGCTAACCCTCGCTGGAGACGTTCCCGGCGGATATCCGGCGCCCAAGAGGCCCTGGTATGGATTGAGCGAAAATATCATCGAGGCCGATCGTCTGTATCATCTTTTCATTGATACGCTGTCGATCGCCATAATCTCGTACATGTGCAGTGTTGCCATGGCCAAGCGTCTTGCCATCAAAGAAGGTTACCGGATCCGGCCGAACCAAGAACTCATCGCGCTCGGTTTCTCCAACCTCGTTGGAGCTTTTTTTCAGGGAATGCCGTCCACCGGAGGCCTCTCACGCACGGCTGTCAACATGCAAAATGCGCGAACGCAGCTTGCGAGCGTCATCACCGTGCTCATCGTGGTGCTCGTGCTATACACGTCCACGTCAGCTTTGGCCTATTTGCCGAAGGCTAGTCTAGCGTCGATCATTATCGTCGCAGGATACTCGCTCATCGAGCTGAAGGAAGCGAAGTGGCTCTATCGCGTTAAGCGGGACGAATTTTACGTGTGGCTGGCGTCGTTCGTGCTCTCGTGTTTACTAGGCGTGCTTCCTGGACTGCTTTCCTCCATCTTTTGCTCGCTGGTCGCTGTGATTTACAAGACCCGCCGCCCCACTGTATCCATGTTGGGCGAAGTGACCGACGAGGAGACTGGCGAGAGGCGTATTGTGGATTTGGACCTGTATCCGGACACAGCACAACCGCTGTCGGATGTGGTGGCGATTCGTGTCGAAGGTGCGCTGTACTTTGCCAACTGCGAGTACATCGAGCGCGTGGTTGAGCGTGAGGTTCGCAAGCGTCATGAAACGCAGGATGTGGTTGTCCGTGGCGTGGTGATCGATGCAGGCTCCATCATGGATTGGGATACTACGACCATCCAGATGATGAAGCATTTGAAGGCTGAACTTCGGGGGCAAGGCATCATGCTGGCTATTGTAAATGCTCGTGATCGTCTTCAGCACCTCCTTCAGACGTCGGAGTTTCTCGTGGGTATCGTGCACAACGATGCCCGTATCGGGTTTACGGAGGCCATTAAAGCCATCCGTGAGGAAGAGATGCCACCCGATGAGAGTCAGGCACTAACACGTTCCTCCCGGGTGCACAGCATTTAGACAAGATCGTCTGAATGTGTACCACAGCCTAGAACTGACAATTGTCGCTGTAATAATGAATAGTACCAAAACTGGATGTCCATCAAGGGTTCCTGACCCACGACCATGGGGCTGCAAGCTGTCATCGCCGACTTGAAGGCACCAATTTGAGATGGCAAGAAGGCCTGGAAATAGCTGAGGAAGTCGCCGAACGTCCGCATTGCATGTTCAGGGGCCGAGTTGACAACAACCTTAACCGGTGCAATGGAGATCAAGCCACCGACTGCAGCGACCGCTTCTAGCTCAACGCAGAATGACGATGTATTGAAAGATACCAAGCGTGCGCTCTCCATTTCCGCGGATGACATGGGCAAGTTGCTGGACCGAGTCACGACCCACATCCAGTCCATTTCGCCACAAGATGATTTGCACGCACTATTATAGTGACCGACTTCAAGGGCTTCATCCAGCGCGGCAACATCGTGGACCTGGCGATCGGTATGATCATGGGCTCGTCTTTCACGGCGATCCTCCAGTCGTTGTTGGTGGACATTTTGTCTCTGATCCTCAGTCTTGTCTCCACGCGCAGCTTAGGCAACTACTACGCCGTGGCAAGATGCCCCGACAACCACAAGGATTGCGACAGCGATTCGTGGGAGACGCCGCAGATGGCTCGTGACTCGGGAGCCATCACCGTCAACTACGGACTTTTTCATCGAGAACGTCGTGCGCTTCTTCATCAACGCCATTTTTCTCTACTTCGCAGTCAAATGAGGTACGTCACCGCTTTCAAGCTGCCTGCATCGGACGAAATTGGCCACTAACGAACGAACTTTTCCTGCCCTCATCACAGCGATGCTGGTGATCCAGAGATTGAATAAAATCATGAAAGGCGCAGACGATATCGCTCAAAGTCGCCCCCACCGACACTGTCCCGAAATCCACCACCACTTCAACAAGATAAGCGGCATTGAGGGAGTGTGTGGTTTGTTCTCGTAGTAATTAATGCCAGCACTGCGTCCTCTAGCAGGTGTTCGATTCAAATTATTTTGATGGAATATGTTTTTATTCTGTAAGCATTGAAACAGCTCATACTGTACCCCCGGACACAGTGCCAGCTAACCACCTCATGCCCCAGTACTCCGAGAGACCGTCGCTCAGTGTGTACAGTCGTCGGTACGAACATTGTTGATCGATAGGGGTTTGTTCTTGAAGAGTGCGTTCTCGTAAGATGGAAATCTACGTAACCAGCTCCGTACGCAACCATAGCGAGCAGGAGGCCGACAACACTCAAGACTGTCGTATAACTGTCGGTTTCTCAGAAGAGTGGCTGGTACAGGTATGTTAGTAGCAACATGCTCGTATGGGGAGAGGGGCTTTCCAGTATACATGCTCATACTTTGACATTCATGCCATGAATGGCTTCATCTTCGAATAAGTACGATTTGAGTCCCATTTTAGCAACCTCACTTCAACGCTAATATGTTAAATAGGTATATAGTGTTCAGCGTTGCGTGTTCAGGGTGACGAGCATGGCGCTCTTCCAGCAAAAAAGCGCATTGACAACTATGCGCTGGAACCCGTTGCGCCTCGTGGCGCCGCCACCCCCGCCGCCTCCCCCCGAGAGCGCGTCGCTGTTGACTCGCGTGCAGGAGTTTTCGATGCCCCACGTGGACGGCGTGCGCGCGATGCTGGGCGACTTCCAGGACTTCATCCAGCAGGGCAACATGATCGACCTGGCCGTGGGTCTCATCCTAGGCTCGAGCTTCTCCGCCATCCTCAACTCGCTCGTGGTCGACGTCCTGTCGCCAATCCTCAGCCTCTTCTCCGGTACAATAGACAGCAAACTAAGCTTTCAGTATCATTGCAACAAGAATAGTAGTAGTATTCACATACTATACTACGCAGACCGCAGCCTCGCCAACTACTACTGGCCCGCAAGGTGCCCCGCCAGCGTCGCCGGATGCACCGGCAAGACGTGGGAGACCTGGAAGCAAGGTTCGAACGGCAACAGTTTGGGTTCGTGCGTGACTTTGATTTTGACGGTGTTTGGATGGCGGTAAGCGCGAGATGCCGGGGCGGTGACGGTCAACTACGGGCTGTTCGTGGAGAACGTCATGAACTTCCTCATCAACGCCATGTTCCTGTTTTTCGCGGTCAAGAAAGGTGCGCCGCGAGGTCTTTTGTAAGTGATCGGAGCTCATGCGAACGATGTAGTGTTCGAGGTCGTGTTCAAGCGCAATGTGCTGGTGAAGAAGCAGTGCCCGTACTGCAAGGAGTTCGTCAAGGGCAACGCCACGCGGTGCAAGGAGTGCGGGTCGGACATCGGCTCCCCGACGAGCGCGCGGGGCGGGTGACGGTCGCTTTAACCGGGTAATGACAACCGTTGTGCTTGCTTGAGTCTTTGTGGTGCAACCGATTCCGTTAAGAAGAGGGGGGGGTCAAGACAAACGAGTCGGTAGACGAAGCGGAGACCATGCGCAAACGCTGAGACCGTCCATCTATCCGTCCCGTTAGTCAGTTCAACTGACAACCGTCAGTCACCCCGGCGCGATGCCAGCTCGACCACGTTCGCCGCCGCCATTGGGCGCGCATGGACCGCGGTCTCCCTTCCGCCACTAGCGGCGCGTGTCACATCCGCTCTAGTCGTCTGGAGCTGAAGCGCGCGCTGCTCGAAGCTCATTCCACAACCTGCAGCGTCAGGCGCAAGTCGAGTCGTCGATCGCACGGACGGACGATGGCGCCGTGCACCCGCCGCGAGAGTGAGCGCTTCGCGCTGCCCAAGCGGACGTGGACCCAGCAGCTGCAGCACTACGCGCCGATCTTCCGCTGGCTGCCGCACTACGACGTGGCCAAGGACCTCAAGTTCGACGTTGTGGCCGGCATCACCGTGGCCATGATGCTCATCCCGCAGGAGGTCTCGCTGTCCACGATCATGAACGTCCCGGCCCACCACGGCCTGTACACGGCCGCCACGGCGCCGCTGGTGTACGCCGTCTTCGGGTCCAGCACGGTGCTCTCGGTCTCGAGCGGCTCCGAGGTGTCGCTGCTGGTCGGAACCATCCTGGAGGGCGTTGACAACGAGAGCGAGCGCGTGGCCACGGGGGTCCTCATGGCCTTCTTCAGCGGCTGCATCCTGCTGCTCGTGCGGGTTCTGAACCTCAGTCAGCTCGCTGACTTCTTCTCGCGGCCCGTTATGGGCGGCTTCGTGTCGGCCGGTGGCCTCCTCATCATGCTCTCGCAGGTTTCGAACGCCTTGGGCATCAAGTTCCCGTCGCAGGACTTCCCGCCGCAGACGGTGTACCAGATCTTCCACCACCTCGGCAGCACGAACCTCACTGCCTTTGCTGTAGCTGCTGTCTCGATCGCGTACCTGTTCGGTGTCAAGCTCTTCAAGAAGAGATTCTTCCCGTCGCCCGTGCTCATGCAGCTGTTCGAGACGGACAAGCCGACCAAGGAAGAAATAATCCCCGTTAGAAACGAGGAGATCGTCACGCCCGTAGAGAACCAGAGCAGCGCTGAGGTCACCCACAGCCACGGCTTCTCGCTCACGGACCAGCAGTACGTGCGCATGGAGTCTGCCCGTCAACGCCGCGGCGACCTCACCCCTCTGAGCGAAATGGCCGAGAAGAATTTGGACGAGGAAGCTCCGAAAACGTCGACGGCCAAGCTGCTCGCGATTTTCCTCGTGCGAACCGTTTGCGACCTCGGTCCGCTGGTGGTTTGCATCCTTGGCGGCATCGTTGGGTATGCGCTCGGTCCGTCACACCTGAAGCTTACGGGCACGATCCCTGGCGGATTCCCGAGCCCAAAGGTGCCTTGGTACGGCTTCGACGACGGTCTCATTGCTAGTGACCGCTTCGGAACAATTCTGTACAACTCGCTCACTGTCGTGGTCGTCGTGTTCCTGTCGAGTATCGCGATGGCCAAGCGTCTGGCCATTCAGCGCGGTGAAGACATCAACTGTGACCAGGAGCTCACGGGTCTGGGCATTGCCAGCGTCGTGTGCGGTTTCTCCCAGGCCATGCCCCCCACGGGCGGGATGTCCCGTACGGCGGTGAACCTGCTGAACGCGCACACGCAGCTCTCGTCGATCATCACCACTTTGATCGTCATCCTCGCGCTCTACACGCTGACTGGCGCCATGTACTACCTCCCGAGCGCCACGCTGGCGTCCATCATTATCGTGGCCGGCTACTCGCTGGTCGAGTTCAAGGAGGCCAAGTGGCTCTACCGCGTGAAGCGCGACGAGTTCGTCGTGTGGACTGCGTCCTTCGTCCTGACGCTGGGTCTTGGCGTCTTGGACGGGCTCATCGCCTCCATCGTTTGCTCCGTGCTGGCGCTCATGTGGAAGACCAAGACGCAGGCCGTTGTCATCCTCGGCGAGCTGGACAACGGCCGCTTCGTCGACCGCGAGCTCTTCAGTGAAGCGCACGACCTCGGCGATATCGTCGCCATCCGCGTCGACAGCTCGCTCTACTTTGCCAACTGTGAGCGCGTGGCGCTCTTTGCTGAGCGCGAGATGGTTCGTCTGAAGGCGAACGGCGTCACGACGCGCGGCGTCGTGCTGGACATGTGCAACATGAACGACCTGGACGCGACGACGATCCAAGTGCTGTCGGATATGCAAGAGAAACTGGCGGTGCGCAACGTGCGCTTCGCCATCGCGAATGCCAAGAGCCGTCTGCAAGACATCATGGCCTCCACTAACATCATCAAGCGCATTCTGGCGAACGACCCGAGCATCTCAGTGGAGGAGGCGGTGCACATGCTGCGGGACCTGCCGCCTTCGGGCCACACGTCCCCCTCCTCGATGTCCCATGCATCGCTGGAGGACAGGGTGTAAGCAACTAATGTATTGGTTATTCGTGTGTCGTCAAGCGCAACTGTAGCGGCCTAACCTTCAGTGCTTGGAGGGCTGCTGATGTCGGAGCTGCAGTTTTTGCATCTCGTTGCGGCGCCCTTCACGAACTCCTTGCAATACGGACACTGCTTCTTCACGCCAACCTTGAGCTTGAAGACGAATTCCAGAGCTGCAAGTACAAGCACCCGTGAGTCTCGCCCGTCTATTTGTACAGCAGCAGACAACTTCCGCCTACCTTTCTTCACAGCAATGAACAAGAAGAGCGCGTTGATGATGAAGTTTATGATGTTTTCAATGAAAAGCCCGTAGTTGATGGTCACGGCGCCGGAATCTCGAGCTAAAACACAACACACACATAAAGGTCAGCAAGGCCTTCGCACACAAACAACCAATGTCCGTCGTCGTACCTTTCTGCCAGGTTTGCCACGTATTGCCTGAGCATTCCGGGGTCGTCGACGGACACCGCACGGGCCAGTAATGGTTCGCGATGCCTCGAGCTGTAAGAAGAGTCCAGGTTAGCACTTTACCTTACCACATTATCCAGACTGTAGAGGAGGCAGCGTTTACTAGTGAACAGGCTAATGACAGGCGAGAGGATGTCCACGACCAACGAGTTGAGAATCGCGGAGAAGGACGAGCCCAGGATGAGGCCCACCGCCATGTTGAGCATATTGCCCTGCTGGATGAACTCCTGGAAATCCGTGAGCAGTGCGCGAGTTGTCACGAGCTCCCGATTCGCCAGCTCCTGTACCCGAGAGATCCGATCTTGTACGCGGTCCAGCAGCGAGAGGTTCTCGGACGGAGGCGGTGGCGGAGCGGCGAACGGATTCCAGCGCATGACGGGCGAATACTTAATAAACTGACGCGCTTGGTCGAATGGAAGGCGAATTCACAAGTGGGGCAGCTCTTGCTAATAGTGATGAGCGGTAGAGAGCAATCAGATTCGTCGACAGGTGTCATGGCTAGATACAGGTGGCTCACTGACTAGCTGTTCGTGTACATGTATTGCGGTCTACAAGTACATTTGCTCGGTGTGAACAATAATGAAGCAAGCAAGCTTACCCCTCAGTAACCAGTTCACATTGAGCAAAAGAAGCTCAACCGTTAGCCATTCAAGCCCCTCGCGAACTCGGAGGATAGCCAATGTCGGAACCGCAGTCCTTGCACCGAGTTGCATCGCCCTTCACGAACTCCTTGCAGTACGGGCACTGCTTCTTGACCAGCACGTCGCGCTTGAACACCACTTCGAACACTTGACACAATATCACCACGTCGGTATCTCCACAGACTCCAACACTGCGAAACTACCTGCAACGCACCTTTCTTGACTGCGAAAAACAGGAAAATGGCGTTGATGAGGAACGTCATCGCGTTCTCCACAAACTGCCCGTAGTTGATAGTCACTGCGCCATCCTCACGCGCTGTGGACGACGGTACTGTCAGCCAGACAGCGAGTCAACGAGTAACAGATCCCGGGTTTTCTGCGAGCAGATACCTTGTTGCCAAGTCACCCAGGTCTCACTCGTGCACCCGCTGGCACTGGTCGGGCACCGCAGAGCCCAGTAATAGTTGGAGAGGCTCCGGTCTGTAGTGACAACGGCTCGTGAGTACGCACTATAAACCTTTCCACAACAACGTGTTGGCCTACCGGGTGAGAGCCTGATGATCGGCGACAAGATGCTCACTATTAGCACCGCAGAGGTTAGTGCAAGAGTGTTTTAACCTCGTTCTCGCCCCCCAACTTACCAGCGAAGAGGCTGATGATCGGTGACATGATGTCCCCGACCAAGGAATTGAGGATGGCCGAGAAGGACGAGCCCAGGATGAGGCCCACCGCCAGGTCGATCATGTTGCCCTGTTGGATGAAGTCCTGGAAGTCGCTCAGTAGCGCTCGAGACGTGAGGAGCTCACGGTTCGCGAATTCTTGCACTCGGTTGAGTAGCGACGCGCTCTCGGGTGGAGGGGGCGGCGGCGCAGCAAACGGATTCCACCGTGAAATGGTCGGCCATTGTCGACAGAGCACGCTAGAGATCATGGTGACAGGGTTGGGAGGGAGATGGCAAATGGGCTCGGTACCCTGCAAGGCATCTCCTCCTGTCTACTAAGGCGGGTGAAGGATGGGAGAGAAGCTCAAGAAGGAGTGAAAGCGGTCATGGAACTGCGGACGTTTGCATCCATGCCGGTGCTATAATATCGTCACCCTTAGTCTTGTGAGAGTGGAGTGAGAGTGGTCTCCATTAGCCGTCGTCGGCCTCTCCCACCTCGAATTCCTAGTGATCCTCGTGGACACCAAAGGGACTTTTCCGCGGATATCTTGGATATCTTGGATGCCAACCGTCGCGAGATCTTGATCGTGCGGTCCTCCCAATGGACCAACTTGGCGTGTCATAGTGCAATTTGACACACTTCCGGTCCCAAGCATGTCATCCTCGAAGGCTTTGGTGGTGTGGCTGGTGGCCGCACTACTGTGTCTTGCCAGCTCTACGGCCAATGGACAACAACAAGTCGGGACCTCGTGCTCGCAGCCGCGCATTCGCAAGTCCTGGGACGCCTACACGGACGTGGAGAAGGCGCTGTACGTGGAGGCGGTGGGCGTTGCCATGGATCGAGGCTTCCACCAGAAGTTCGTGCAGATCCACACCGAGCAGTTGACGGGGCTGGAAGCGCACCAAACGTGCGTGTTCGTCTACTGGCACCGCATGCTCCTCTTGGGGTACGAGAACATGCTGCGCAGTCTCAACGCCACGTACCAGTGCCTCACGCTGCCGTACTGGGACCACCTCTCGGGGTCAGCGCGCCAAGCTAGCAACAACTGCGCGAACATTGAAGGCTGCTCGCCCATCGTCGCGGACTTTGGCGGAACGACCACTGGAGTGGCCAAGACGCTGTCCGTCTACGGGTCGAACATAGCATACAACGTCAAGACCGTGTGCGTGAACCAGGGTCTGGCCTACCACTTCTGCGGGAACAACACGGGCTGTGCCCACTGCATTCTCCGAACGCGCAGTAAGTACCTGAGCGCTGTCACGTATCCGACCGAAGCTTCCTTTGGGTCCGTGTACCAGCAAGTGTTCGCTTTCAACGACTCCGGGAGCTTCGCGTCAGCCGTTGAACGAGGCATCCACAGTACGTAACTGGATCGATTGACTGTTTAGCTTGTTTGGACGATGCACTAAGTTGTTTGTTGCTTTTCCCCCCTCGAAGATGCTGTTCACAACGCAATGGGTGGAGTGATGGTGTACTTTCAGGCCCCCGTGGACCCCGTCTTCTACGCGCATCACTCGCTCATCGACCTGCTCCAGACGATTTACCTCAAGTGCCAGAACGGAGATGAAAAGCTCTTCCTGTCTACGGCAGCCAAGAGGAGCGACCCGCGGTTCTGGACATCCTGCGCTCGATCGGGCGGCGGGACCTTCAGCGGCTCCGACAACGTCACCATGCGTGCGTTGGCATTCGACGGCAAGACGTACGTGAACGTTTGGCAAGACCCAAACAATATCCTGTACCCATTCTTCAAAGACCTGCCGTACAAGTACGCGGACTACGTGGACGCCAAGGATTTAGGGAACTACAGCTACGCGTACGGCATCAGTGGTGGGCTGGCCAACATGTACCAGAACTGCGACGACTCCAATACCCTGGGCGCCGTCTCCCTCCTTGCGAATGAGAACCAAGGAGCTGCTCTGACCTCCGCGCTTCCGAAGAAAGCCAAAGATCCGCTGCTGCCGACGATATCCGATGGGACAGACGATGACGACTCGGTGAAACTTTGGCAGATTGCCTTGTTCGAGACTGCGCAAGTTCTCGGCTTTGACGACTGGGCTGCAAGCGAGCAAATGGAGATGATCACGTGCGTCCACCACGGCGAGTGCATTGGCTCCATTGACGACTATTCTGCCCTCTTCCGTGCCAACTTTGGCGTGAAAGGCCACACTCGCTGTTTCTCCATCATGCAAGACCTCGCAGATGGCACACGCATCATCGGCATTCCGGAGTGGAGGGAGATCACGGACCGATTCTTGCCTTGTCCTTTGCAAGACGGAGATGACTCGGACGGGTCGGAAAATGCTGTTGCGTTAGATTTCTAAGTCGGGTCAACGCAGAACTATGGTTCCTCGTACGCAATTAGCTGAGACCAATGTCGCGAGTTGGTTAGCAAATCCAGCCTATCTACTACTAGTACTAGTCTGTTCCAGAACTATTGACACGTTCAACTTTTTTCGTGTTCCAAAACTATTGTCAGGTTAAGAGACTTAGATTCACTATGTAAAGTTGAGCACATCCCAAAAGAACGAACATAAGCGAGACAAAATAAAAAAAGAGACTCAGCGCTACACAAAAGAGGAGCTCTGAGAGCATTTATCGTCTCGAGGATTGGCCAAAATTTGCCTCGTACGAATCTAATTGGTAGTAAAAAAACTGTCGTGACCTCAGGGTTTTAGTGATGCACTTTTCTCCTCAAAATTCGTGAAAGCGAATACAAAACGAACAAACTGACTATAGTTCCGGAACAGACTAGTACATAGCCTCTAACTTCTTCTTATGTATTGGTGTCATTGATTTACCTCAATTTGGATCTCTCGTTTTTTAACGTTTGCAAAATGGTGAACAAACAGAGGTCACCGGCGATACGACCGCCAAGCACAAGAGGACAGACCTTACCGGGCCAACAGAAGCGAGCGAGTTACAACAGCGTCAAGCAACGACAGCACCCATAACCCTTCGACTACCTCACCAGTACATGTACGATTGGTTCGCAAGAGTACTTTTTACTATGATGTAGCAACGTAAAAAGTACTCTTGCGAACTAATAAAGACAACTCAGACGCATTGCACGAAGAACCAACAACGCATATAAAGAGGAACGCAAGCCATAGCCTGCCCATGCATGATCGACGGGCGGATGATTTCGTAGTTTACTACATGTACCGACCGCATTCAAGCAATACAAGCCTGTTTACTCACGCTGGTGACCGACGGCTGGCGAACTTACTGCCAAGTGCCCTTCACAACAGCATGTTCTCCAAACGGAGGATACGTTACCTTTGATGCAATGGGATCGCAAATGGGAAGGGCTCGTCCATACTGAACCTGAGGCTGCAGGAACATGATCGCCCTCGGAGATGGTACATGTACTGCATGATCCGGTGGTACCGGATTTATCCGCAAAGCCACCCATTATCAAAGTGTTCCTTACCCCTCGGTCTTAGGTGAAAGTGCTCGAGCGACCTCGCTGTGGTGTCCTGCGTGTGCTTCACCGTGAAGTTCACGTAGCTGAACGCTACGTTGCCTCGGCAACAACTACAGCGTCGCTTTGCTTTCTGAAGCAACGACGACGTAACGAGTGGCCGTAGGGTTTCCGGTGGTATTCAGCGAATCTGCTTCGTCTATGCATATCTGTGTCCCGCTTCACTCGCCCCTAGTCACATAATTTTCGATACTTCGTCTCGAAAAGAGACGAGTTCGCCCGGACAGAGCGACTATTTCTAACACACCATTATTTTGCGTAGTCGTCTGTCGCGTCAGTCTCCAATCCGCCCTGCAGCGCGCACATTCACTCTTGCTTCCCCACCACCACACGCAAGTGAATGGCGAGCAGCAGCCAGGCCGGCGACATCGAGCGCGGCTCGACCCCGCGCCTCAGCGGCGCCTCGTCCAGCAGCTCCATCTACTTCCCGCCCGCGACCTCCAAGCCGGCGCAGTACACGGCGCTGGAGGCCGACGCCAAGCACTCGCTGCGCGAGCACTGGGACGAGAGTGTTGGTCAGGGGCTCCGGCGCCTCGCACGCACCGCGCGTCAGCACGCGCGCGCGCCTCGCGTGTCGACCACCGAAGCGACCCGCAAGCTGCAGCGCGACGTCAAGGACTCGACGCGCTTCTACTGGCAGAACCTGCTCGTGTTCCAGCGCGAGATGCTCTGCGGGGTGGCCGCCATGCTGCTCATGATGCCCGAGACCGTGGCCTTCAGCTACGCGGCCAACCTGGACCCGCTCAACGGCCTGTACGCCACGGGCTTCCTGGGCCTGGCCGTGAGTCTGTTCGGCGGCGTGCCGGCCACCGTGGCCGGCGCGGCAGGCGCCGTGGCCATGGTCATGCCCGCCATCACGAGCGGCACCGGCTCGCTCGCCTACTTGACGTACGAGGAGCGGCTGCAGCACCTGTTCGTGGCCGTGACGGTCGCCGGCGTCCTGGAGCTGCTGTTCGGGCTGCTGGGGCTCTCGAAGCTCTTCGCGATGATCCCGCGCACCGCGCACATCGGCTTCCTGAACGGCCTGGCGCTCATGATGTTCATCTCGCAGAAGACGACCATCGAGGTGTGCAGGAACGACACGATGAACTTCGGGCAGTGCGAGATCGCAGGAGACCTCGAGTGGATGAGCGCGTCGTCGGCCACGACGTGGGTGACCGTTGGACTCGTGCTGCTCACCATGGCGATCATGCACTACTTCCCCAGGACGCCCTGGATTGGCCACTTGATCCCGCCGACGCTCGTGGCGGCAGTCGTTGGCGTCGGCTTCGAGTTCGGCATCAACCGCCCGCTCCTTGGCTACAATGTGCGCACTATCGGAGACACGTCTCCGCTGGACGGCGGCCTGCCGACCTTCGCCATCCCCAAGTTCGGCGATGTGCAGGACTGGGGCGTCGTGCTCTCGACTGCGGCGAGTGTCATGGCCGTCGGGCTTTTCGAGTCGCTCATGACGCTGCAGTCGGTTGTGGACCTAAAGAAGGAGCAGCTCTCCCAGACGGCCACGCGCAAGGAGTGCATCGCCCAGGGGATCGGCAACGTGTTGTGTGGATTCTTCTCGGGTATGGGGGGCTGCTCTATGATCGCACAGTCCAACGGCAACATCCTGAACGGAGCTCGCTTCCGCCTGTCATCGTTCATGGGCGGCCTGTGCACGTTCCTGGTTGTGTTTTTCGCCAGCTCGGTGATTGAGCGTGTCCCGGTGGCTTGCCTCACGGGCATCCTCTTCGTCATCGTCATTCACACGTTTTACTGGCCGTCACTCAAGCTCATTTTCCGCATCAAGATCACGGACGCCATCGCCATTATCCTCGTGACGGTGCTCGCTGCCGCAATGAACCTGGCCATCGCCGTCATCGTCGGCGTTATCTGGCAGTGCCTGGTCAGTGGCTGGCAGAGCGGCCACCAGCTCACGTTCCGCACGGGTATGGAAGTTGTGCCTGTTGTTAACGCCCACGACCGTGCTGCTGATCACGAGCTGCTTACGAACCACGAGGAGGCCAAGATCTACTACTTGAAGGGCCTGCTGCTCTTCTCGTCCGTGGCCTCCTTCCGCGAGTTCTTTGACGTTCTCCACGACCCTAACGTGGTCATCTTGGACATGCGCGACTGTGTATTCGCTGACTTCTCGGCTGTTGAAGCGCTGCGCGAGGCTGCGAGGCGTTACCGTGATGCTGGCAAGACTCTCGTGGCTCGTAACCTCGACCCGAAGTCGCTGGATATGCTGAACCACGACTTCGGCTGGGACTCGGTTGAGCACATTCAGATCGCGACGCCGGACACGGCTACCAATGGCGACGAACTCGTCAAGAGCAAGATCGACAAGGAGCGCGCTTCTCGCTACTCTCACGCGTCCCAGGCGTCTCAGGGATCGCTGCACCAGCTGCACATTCCGTCGCCCTGCGAGACTACCACGCCGTACCGCCCTGCCGGACCGTAAATTCCCTCCCTAGTCAAGGGGTGAGGAGTGAAACATGTCGGCGGGAGGGCTGCTTCAACTAGTCAAGACACCAGGCGAGTTGTGATGCTTGCCTACCAGCGATCAATGTTCGTTGGACTTGAAGCACATCAGATCCGTTGGCGGCGAATCCCCGTGCGGTGGGTACTGTTCGCCTGATCTCGGTGATCTCGTCGTCAGAGCACTGATGCCCCACTCTCCAGTGATGTTGGTCTTCCTCAAGCCATGCCAGCAGGGAGTCATTTTGCTTCCTCCCAGGAAAATTGACTTCAGCTCCCAGGCTACCATCCACACACCCAACCAAAGTGTAGCAACCTCGTTAGCATCATTATCGTACCGACAATACACCCCACCTCTTTCCTCCTCACTGCTGTAACTTGGTATCTTGTACATGTAATTAGCTTCTTCAACACGCTGAGCATGTTATCGTCCGTCTCGATCTGCCCGGTGTTCTCGTACAGCTCCTTACCAACGAAAGGGAACGCAAAAGTCGTGCATCCTCGATGACCCGTACCATCTGGGTGGCAGGTTTCACCACTCGTTGCCATACGACTTTGCATGCCGCCGCAACCCGACGGAATTCCGTCGACGCATTTGGTGTCGTCCATGCTGGCGTTTGTTGCATCAAGAGAGGGTCGTTATTGATCTCAGAGCATTCGGGAAAACTTTTTTTTCGCGTCGAGGGTGTCTCGACAATCAATCCACGCACGCAAAGTTACTTTTTCACTTGGTGCCAATGACCGCCTGGAAGCTTGTGCTTCAACGTCGGAACCCCAGATGATCCGTGACAACACGCTCTTCAGCCATGTGGGCGGTGACTCTGTCCGCGATGGACTCTGCCAGCAATTCGAGCTCTCCGCACTTGTTGAGTCACAACCAAAACTCGCCTCAAACGATTACAAGACGCCTTCAGTCCAAAGCTCCACGCCCCCCAAGATAATGAGCTGCATCGCCGCCACCGGAGCCCACAGTTCCAACCCTCGGGTCGCGCTGCGAAGCATCGAGCGCTTCGGCATCGCCGTCGACGATGTGGCCGTGAAATGCGCTCACGTGTTCCGCATCAGTGGCGACATCGACCAACTCGTGCAGTTCCTGCCCACAGCGGTCATGCGAGCCTTCAACCGGCACCCGCGTCTGCGTGCTCTAGTGGTCAAGGACGCAGAGTTCACCGCCGAAATTCAACCGCATATCTCCCTGGACGACGTTGCTGCAAAGAGGCTGCTGCGAGTACGCGAGCTGTCCGATTCCGACGAGGACGTCGCGGCGTGGACGAACTGGGGCGCCTTCGTGCAAGAAGAGACCCACGTGCCGTTCGACCGGTTCACGCAGTTCATGTTCTACCTCACGGTTTGGGTCAACAAGGCGGACAGCAGCGCTCGGTTCTTCCTGTTCTCGGACCACATCGTGTCGGACGGCGACTCGGGGATGGTGGTGGTGAACGATATCTTGGAAGACGTGGCGCTGCTGTCGATCGAGGCGGACAAGCCCGTGAAGGAGTTGCCGCTGCGTCCGTCGCTCTACGAGATGTGGTTCGCCAAGCCGATATGGCTGAAGCCCGTCGCGAAGACGATCGTCGCTCTTTTCGGCCGCGCCGGGTTTCTTGAGGCCACGAAATCGTTCAAGCCCGTGCTGCCTCCCAGGGACGACCAGCAAGATTTCGCTGTTCCTCTCGTCCGCAACAGCACCAGCGGTTTGTTCGCAGAGGGTGACCCAAGCAACATGCGTAGCGCACTCGGTCGATGCAAGGACGAAGGGGTTACCTTCGGTGGCGCCTTGATCCCCATCGTGCTGCTGGCGTTCTACCATGCCCGCAAAGCCACTCCGAGTAGCGAGGGCGACGAGGAACCGTTCAAGCTCGCAGCGGACATGTGCTTCAACATGAGGCAACGCGTCCCGGAATCTGCTCAAGAGCGGCAGGTGGGCTTGTACGTGGCGGTGACTACGCTCCAGTGGCTCATGAAGGAGGGCGTGGACATGCGCAGCACCAAGTTCTGGGACCTGGCCCGACAGGCCAAGCAACAAGTGTGCAGCCAGAGCCAAAACCTGCTGGAGATGGCGCTCCCGCTCTTCATGATGGACCGCAAGCTGAACCCGAAAGAGCTGGGGTCCTTCCTCAAGGACCAACGCGTTGCCAACTCGGTCACTGGAGACGCCACCATTTCCAACATCGGGCGCTACATCTACAAGCACAAACACATTTTGGCCGCGAACGGAGAGCTGCAGGTCGAGAGCCTGCACACTTTCGCTGCTGTGCCTTTCGTTGCAACAACTTCGACGCTGTGGGTGGCGTCACTGAAAGCATTCAACTACTCAATCGCGCACAAAACCGAAGAATCAGTAGGCAAGGAGCTTTTCGAGGCCTACGTGACGCTCTGCGAGAACGTCAGCTGCATCGGCTCCGACGACACCATGCTAGACGTGCTCAAACGCCTGAAGTTGTAAAGTTGGCTAGCTATGTACGGACACTAACTACTACAGTACACGACAATCCATGTTTGTACAATGTGAAGCCTGTGTCAGGAACAAGAACAGTTTAAAATTTGCTCTCGCGACTGCCTTCAAGTCGAAATTCTCGCGACCTACCCCGTTCACGCCAACTTCACCAGCGATGGAGTGGCACCAGTTGTCGAAAGTTTTGCCAGTACCAACGCGGCAATAGTCCTACGTCTACGCTTCTTATCGTCGCCAACGGAGGGATGCAATTGAGTCTGGCAATTTTCACTTGGTTCGCCTCTTCCTCGGCCAATGTTCCGCTGCTGCCTTTTAGTTCTTTTGGAGCAACACGGCCGGAGATAATCAAGTTCTTATACAAACGCAATTGATCAGCGAGGCTTTCGCACTGACAGCCACGAACCATCTCCGAAATGACGTTGTGAAGGGCACGCTCGATGATGAGCGAAGCCTCTGTCGAGGCTACGGATCACACTTTCTACGATGTCGCTAGAGACGACGTGAAGCTCCTAGTTTTCCCAAGAAGGCAACGTTTAACCCGTAAAACTAAAGGTGATGCCTACCAATAATCCTTGTCAGTTGAGCCACCGCGCTAAAAGAAAACGAAGCATCGGTTCATGCCGACACAGCTGCCGTTTTGCTCAACCAGCTCGGTCGACAGTTGGGCGTTCATGAACGCATGAACAGTGGTCGACACTTGCGCAGGTTTCGTGGACTCGGGAATAGCCGTCTGTACCACCTGGTCGATCAACGCACGGCGGCCAGGATCTTCGTCCTCCTCCTCTTCCTGCTTCATCAGCACTTTCCCCCACATATCGAGATCCTGACGGTCTACCAGGTAGCGGGCCAAATCCTTGAACAAACCATTTTCCATGGCAACGCGGATGAGGTCGTCGTCGCATTCACTACCAGCACGTTTGTACGCCAGGAAGGCTAGGTACGGGTCTACCCCCTCGCAGAACTTACCAACCACCTTCGAGTCGTAGAATTTATTGGTGGTCAGGAATTGCTGCGGGTCCTTGTTGAACGTGATGTAGATCTTCCCGAGAGCACTGTGAGCTGCTGCTTCCTTGTCGCCCTTAGCCACGCGCTTCTCCAGCCACGGCTGAAGCAGAGGCAGACGATTTCGCTTCTCAAGCTGCTCACAAAGCTCAGCCACGGGGCAGTCTACAATCTGCTTCAGCAGGTTCTTGATGCCGTCCTCGTTGCAGTCCAGATCCAACAGTTTACCGATGACGGCGGGCGCTTTCTCCGGGCTCACTTTCGTCACGAACACTTCGATGTACCGCATCATGTTGTTCGAGTACATGTACTGCGTCAGCTCGTCCACGCAATTGTAGCGGTCGCATAAGCGAATGATCGGACGCAGATCCTGCAGCTTGGACTCCTTCAAAACGCTCTGCATGAAACACGTGGCCACCTTTTCCGGGACCTCGGCGCGCAGGTACACAGACATAGCCATCATGGGGTCGAACGGAGCTAGAAGATCCCCCAGTTTCTCCGAACACTCCAGTTTGTCCTCCACTAACCACTTCTGCAGCATCTTGCCACGACCCTGCAGCAGCACGACGCGGGCCAGCTCAACAGACTCGAACGTATTCAGCGTGCCGTGATCGAGTAGGACTGAGAAATACTGCAGCAGAGGCTGAGGCTGATCTAGTTGAGCTGGCATCTCGAGGAATCGCTCGATCGTCTGAGGCGTACGCAGGAGGCCTTGGGGGGATACAGCTGCGAGGCGAGCGGCACCCGGAATGTCGTTCATACCCGCGAGACGGCTGAACTCTGCGAGGTAGAGCTCGTCAGCACCCTGAAGGTCCATGCGTGTGGCCAAAGCCAAGATCAATGGCGAGTCCTGCAGCGTGTTCAATACGTAAGGCACAAGCTGCGTCTTGTTGATCGCAAAGTGCAGAAGCTGACCATGACGCGTAATGCCCAGCACCCCCTTCGACTTGGACGCGAGGCACGTCACGAACGGCGTGTCCTGCATCATGCGAGCACGGTGCACCAGCTTGCCCGAGTGCACATCGAAAACAAAGAGGTACCCCATCTTGGTGATCATGTACACGATGTCTTCGATGGGGCTCACAAGCATGGACACCGGGAGGTCACTTTAAGCGTCGACAGCAAAGGGTACAGGCTGGGGTGGGAGATGAAACACAAGAGCATCTTGGTCTCGCCCGACTTCCATGATAAAGAGCTGTAAGGGGTGTCCTTCGCCCTTGATACCGGCGTATACAAGTATCTGAGCGTCATCGGTCCTCCCAGGGGGCTTCACCTGTGCAAAGGCACCCTTGAAGTACCTGGCTCACCTTCTTTTCCATCGAGTAGAGCTGCATGTTGCCCATGGTACGACCCCCTTGTCCTTGCGTGATACCAACAAGCAGCAGCCACTGGTTGTCAACAGAGGCCTCGTAGCGAACGATCTGGGCCCCAGCACCAAGGCTGGCACTGCGGTAAAATACCAGAATCGGGGGCGAGTCGTCATCGAGACTCCAGTGGAAGACGGCGGACGCAGTGACCAACGCGATGGTTTTCGCAGAGATCCACCGCCAAAAGACTATGGCCTCGCTCATCAAATGACTCTTCATCTTGGTGCGCAGCTCCGTGTTGAAAATCTGCAGCCGGTTCTCGGTACGGAGAGCGATGATCGGGCTCACGGGGTTGATCACGGCGGCATCAGCACTAATCGGATGGCGCTGCAGCGTGTTCCCCGCCCACAAGTCCACGATCGCCAAGCTGCCCTGCTCGCACACACACACGAACTTGTCCGACTCCATCGTCGCAATGCCAACCTTGACGTGGTCCAGACTCACCCCGACGGCGCCCAACTGGCACCGAACACGGATTAGTTAGCGGTAAGCTTCGGGCAATTACTGTACATCTTGAATTTGTACGCACGTTGAGCACTTGTTCGACGGTGATGGGGAGTTCTTGCGCCATATTGACACAGGACTGTTTCTAGCTGCGTGTCTTCTTGAGTGAGCCCCCACCAGTGTCCTGAGCGTCAAATTTGTCTTCATAAGATGCCCCGTCCGAAATGACCGAAACTCCCGAAAACTGACCCCTTTATTGATAGCAACGAATCTAATTCCACATTGTAATAGACCGTTTTGATCGGCCTAGCAGGACCTCCTGATTCAACTAAGCGCCCTCGATTCGTCGAGACATTCGTATTCCTCACTCTATGGCCGCAGTTCATCAACAGCTTCTCAGGATACTTTTTTTTTCTAGCGGGATCTTTTGCTATTAGCCCTCTGCACGCTCGTACAGGCAATGAGCGCGCAACGATAGCTGATAAATCATCACAACCGCCAAGAGATTGAGCGCATGAAGGATAACAAACGCAACTTGTTGTAGATAAGTAGTAGTTTACTATTAGTAGTTTTACAGTTAATCTAATTAGTGATATTACTATTTCTATGTCTTCGGTAATTTACCGAAAATTACTTACCGATGGTAATTATTATAATATCAAAACACATACTGGTAGTATGTAAAAAGGGTTCTAATTAGAAATACTACTTGTTGAAGAATAATTGAAGAACAAACTCTTGGATTACTGGGTCACATCCACAGCAAGGCCACAGCCCGCGATTTCCTTGTTCGTGTTAAAGTGAAGGAAGTTCTTGGTTTTGGGGCTGGTGATGCCACGAAAATGAAAATCTCCGTCACAAAATAAAAAGCCTCGTCGCCGGTGCACTGAGTGCACTTCACTCGGAGGATAACAACATTTTGACGCAGTAGACGTCAAATTATTTACTGTTCGCAAACAAAAACTGATATATTGCAGCAGGTATTCCTGCGCATCAATACTATGGATATCAAAATTCGACAAAGACTGGAGCAACAAGACAACACATTGGAACCACTGCGCCAAACCATGAACAATCTATTCGGAATCTTGTGAGAAAAGCCGACTAAAGTTCGACTCAAAGCGGCGAAATTTCTCGCAACGACTGGTACAAATCAGAACTTCCATCAACCAGCACAGCGCCACCCATGACTACCTCAGAAACACGGTGCCACAAGACATAGTCTCGCGTCTAACTACATATCAGACTTCTACAGAAACAAAAACATAAAAAACAAATAGAAGGCCACAATAACCCCCCAAAACAAAAAACTGATACGATCGCAATGATTGATACGCAGGTGGCATCGTGTCAATACATGTAAATGAATGTGTGATCCCTCCCTGACAGCAAAATGTACGGCCCATACGTAGTATGCTCTAAGCATGCCTACAGTGTAATAAATATATAGCCGCGCGTTGAACAGCGGTATGTCTTCTCACACTTCATTTTTGCAAACGATTCCCAAGTCACCGAGATAGCACTGCTTTGCATACTCGAATCAGCACTCAGTCACTACAGTACATGGATACATCTGTGTTGTATCCTATGTTGACTTCAAATAACATAAAATTTGCCGCAGCCAAGGAAACATTTGTCAAGTTCGCTGGAAACAGGTAGCTCGACGCGCCTGTCTCAAATCATACAGACGCAACAACCAGGGTTCTTCTGGCTCCCAGAACCTTTTTTCTTTTAAAACAGGAAGACTCCAACACGACGATGTCAGGCGGTTTACGGACTGCATGGAGCGCATTCCCGCCGCCAAAGAGCGGAACCAAGTCAAGAATGTGAAGGTTTTCACTGCTGTACGAGCCCCCCCTGTGCGTGGTGATTTGTTGTCGTGTACGGGATTCCCAACATCAACAAAATTGGTCCGGATCGGTCTGAGCGCAATTCGCGATCCCAGTGACCGGTCGAAACCGATCCCAAGGCTGGCCCCCGCATGGCCCTGTGCAATTTGCACTGCATACCCGTCGTCGGGGGACCCGTCAACTCTGCTCGATCTCCATTTCGGTGGGTGGGAATTCCGAGGTGCGGGAATCGCCGATATACATGTACATACATGTATGCACATGTAATGCAGTGCCCAGCAAAGTGTGCATGGCGACGAGGGCTCGAGTCGAGGCGGCTGAAGAACGCTCTACAGTTGGTGCACTTGGCGATCCGCTACGTCCAGATCAGACGGTGAGCTGGATCATTGCAGTGGAGAACGTATTAAAAACACACAACGAACACACCAACCCATCACTTTCATTTGATTTAGTATGGGAGGGCATACCTTTAGCGGGATATTGCATAAAATGGACCAGCCGCGCTACGCTNAGCTCGGCGCTGGGCCCGCCTCCGCAAATACCGCGCGGCCCTGCTTCGCGGGCACCCTGCGCGAGTGCTATGGCTACGCGCGCTCGCACCCGCTCGCCTTTGTTGGCTATATGTGCCGTTTATGTTTTTGTGTGTTAGATGTCGCCCCTCCTTTTTGTGTTATTCAGGGATTCGTATGTGTTTCTAATATTTCCTCATTGCAGTGCCGCGTCTCTGTGAGGTACTTGTGACACTTGGCTACACAAGGCGACAACGCTCGCAGTGAGGTACACGTGCATGTATCGACGGTCCGCCTGTGAACGGGCATTGCATGATGGAGACGGAGGTGTCGACACTTTCCCATGACCCGAACACCAACCTATAGCACATGTACTCGACTTCGGCGGCAAAGATACTTTCATCCTTGTCAGCTGCTGAGACTTGAAGACCCACAGCCGAAACACGCGATCTGATCACCTCGGCTCGTTTGCCAGCGCCTATCCCAATGCGGGTCATCGATGCTTGTCACGGAGCAAGCACTGCGCAGCAGAACAGTCGTTGGGGCGTCATGGACCTCCGTCCCAATCCGTGCAGCACCACGGGAAGTCGACGTTGCATGATGGATTGTCAAGGGCTCCGCTCCCGCCCAGCTGGACGTCGCGACGGTTCTCCTGGCCTTGAAGCCGCTGACGGGTGCCCATGCCATAAGCAAATTTGCGCAGCACTTCCCAAGTCTCCGACCCAACCGAAGCCATGAGCTGCTTCTCGAACGAAGGCGTTGTCGGCGACAAGCGCCGCTTCCCGCTGCGCGCCATCGAGCGCTTCGGCATCGCCGAGTCCGACGTGTCGGTCAAGTGCTGCCACGCCATCGCCGTGAGCGGCGACATGGACCAACTGCTCAAGTTCCTGCCGACGGCGGTCATGCGCACGTTCAACCGCCACCCGCGTCTCCGCGCGCTGATCGTCCAGGACGAGGAGTTCACGGCCGAGGTCCAGCCGCAGATCTCGCTGGACGACGTCGCGGCCAAGAAACTGCTGCGTGTTCGCGAAATGTCCGACTCGGAGCAGGACGTCGCGGCCTGGAAGAACTGGAACCAATTCGTGCAGAGCGAGACCCACGTCCCGTTCGACCGCTTCACGCAGTTCATGTTCTACGTGACCGTGTGGGTGAACAAGGCGGAGGGCAAGGCCCGCTTCTTCGTCTTCTCGGACCACATCATGTCGGACGGCGACTCCGGCCAGATCGTCGTGAACGACACGCTCGAGGATGTGGCGCTGCTGTCGATCGAGGCGGCCAAGCCCGTGCACGAGTTCCCGCTGCGGCCGTCACTCTACGACATGTGGTTCACGGGCGGTCCGTGGTGGCTCAAGCCGCTGTCCAAGATGATGCTGGCGGTCGCCGGCGGCTCGGCTTTCGTCAACTTCATGAAGGTGTTCAAGCCCGTGCTGAGCCCGCGCGAGGACCAGAAGGACTTTGGCGTCCCCTTCCAGCAGAACAGCACCACGCTGCTCAGTCACGCCGGCAACCCGACCAACATGCGCGACACGCTGCGCAAGTGCAAGGAGGAGGGCGTCACCCTCGGCGGAGCTCTGATCCCCATGCTCGTGCTGGCCTTCTACCACGCCAGCAAGGTCGACCACAAGCTCAAGGGCGTGGAGGAGACGGACGACATGTTCCGGTTCGTGGCGGATATCTGCTACAACATGCGCCAGCGGGTGCCCAAGCCCGCCGAGGAGCGCCAGGTGGGGCTCTACGTGACCAACACGCCGCTCCAGTGGCTGGCCGCCGAGGGTGTCAACATGAAGAGCGAGAAGTTCTGGGAGCTGGCCCGCACCTCGAAGCGGCAGATGGGGGAACAGGGCGACAAGCTCCTGGCGATGGCCATGCCGTGCTTCCTCATGGACCGCAAGCTCACGAAGCCCAAGGTGGGCGAGCTGCTGGGCGACTTCAAGATCCCTAGCTCGTGCACGGGCGACGCTACCATATCCAATCTCGGCCGCTACCTGTACAAGAAGAAGCACATCCTGGCCTCCAACGGTGCGCTCGAGGTGGAGGACATGTTCGCCTTCTGCGCCATCCCGTTCGTGGCCACGTCGTCGACCATTTGGCTCTCGACCGTCAACTCGTTCAACTACTCGCTGGCCCACAAGGTGGACGAGAAGGTCGGCAACGAGCTGTTCAACGCCTACGTGAAGATCTGCGAGAACGCCAGCAACATCAGCAAGGACGACACGATGGAGGACGTGCTCAAGCGACTTGGCATCGAGGCCTAAGACTGTGTGTAAGTACTAACTAACTTTTCAAAAATACCCTATGAGAACCCCCGACCTCTGTCTTTCATCGCACTATCACACCCCGCAATAGCATTTCAATTCGTCTGCTGTCAACAGGACACCGATCGAACTCCATCTCTATAGGTACTGTAAGTCCAACACTCCACCGGAACAGAACACCAAAGCTCGTTCCAACTTCTCCAGCCTCGAGCGCAAGACGATTGCAGTCATGACAGTCACTTTCCACAAGAACAAACCATCGTCATCCCCACATTTTTTTCTTCTTGAAGAGCGGATCCTTTTATATTTTCGCGAATTCTGAAATTTTGTGTCAATTCTTGAGAGGAACCAATTTTCCAGTTTTCGGGTCTACGCAAAACTTTTTGTCGTGCTTCTTTAACCACTCTTCGTACTCGCGCGCCTCGGGGTGGAAGTGGCAGACCTGCTCAAACACTGCGTCCTGCATCGCCTCTTTTGTCTCGGGCACGTACTCGTTGGAATCGTCGATCTTTCCCTCGTACTGGTCCTCGTTCTGCTCCGTTTCATCGTAAAAGAATGAATCGTCATCTCCGATGTTGTCTCCCACCACTGACCGAAACGCCTCACGCAGGTACGGGTGCTGAAGAGCCTCAACAGCGGTGATACGCTCCTTCGGGTCATACATGAGCAGCTGTTCTAGTAGGTCCAGTGCCTGCTGATTTGCGTTCGGGTAAAGCTCTTCAAAGAGGATTTTTGAGCGCCGCCGCTGACGATGAACCCACTTTTGCGCAGCGTCTTTGTGGATCTTGGTGATGAAGGAGATGTCAGGTATGCCGAGCACGTTGAAGATCTTGTTGAGTTGGTTGGTAGTACTTGATCCTGGAAACAGCGGCTTGCGGCCCAACAGCTCACCCAAAATGCAGCCAGCAGACCACAAATCCGAGGGTTTGTCGTATCGGCATCCGTCCAAAAGGATCTCAGGGGCGCGATACCACCGCGTCACGACGTATTCAGTCAGCTCTACGAAGATGTCGTCTGAAGAAGCCCCTTTTACCTTTTTCGCCTTGGAATAATCTACATAGCGGGCTAAACCGAGGTCACAAATCTTGGCTTCGCACGTACTCGTAACCAAGATATTCGATGGTTTTAAGTCTCGGTGGAGGACATTCGCCGAGTGCAAGTACGCTAATGCACGCAAAATTTGGCGCATGAAATGGGCCACATGCTCGTCTGTCAGGGTCTGGGTAGAGTGGATTACGCGATGCAGATCAGTCTCCATAAGGTCTGTCACGAGGTAGATGTCTTCCAAATACGAGAGGCGCTCGGGCCGAGGAACATCGTAGAGCTGAATAAGGTTCGGGTGGCTCAATTGTCGAAGCAGACACAACTCGCGGATAATTCGCTTTGTATCAGGCAAGTCTTGAAACGCGTTGCTCACTTTCTTGATAGCAACGGTCGTGCCAGACTCAATGTCACTTGCAGCGACGACTTCACCGTAGGTTCCAGCTCCAACCACCTTGATCAATTGGTACTTTTTAGGGACATCAAATTTTGTCGTCTTCCCCGAAAACGTGTGGTTGTCGCGAGCTAAGCGCGCAAGCTCACGGTTATCTTCACTGCTCATAGACACCGTGTCTGCAATCACTAGCCCATTGGCACGTTTATCAGAAGAATCTGTCCTGCTTCGAATTTGACGCGACACATACCGCCCTCCTCTTCCCGTCGAAATATCAAACGTTCCGGCTGACGCTCGCTTATCAGTTCGAACGAACTCGCGCAAGTCGTAGCTAGACAAGCTCTGCAGCAACGTTTCATCCACAGAACCTCGTCGGGAGTCCATCAGTCTTCCATCACTTGCCATCCGCCGTAGCCCTTGAGATTGGGGAAAGTTCTCCGCGGACGTCACCGAGGGGGAAAAAATGATACCAAGTTGAATACGGCCGCGGAATACCGTCGGCGGCGCCCATGACTCCTTGCAATCGTTGTACTGATCACACAAATTGTGCCAACGAGGGAGAGCGCCGTTTGCCTTGGCATCAGCAGATCCATTCACAAGCGATAGATGAGGCGTTACGTTGATCTTGCAAACGCCCAACAGCTCATCTGGCAGCATAAAGCGACTTTGGAAGACCTCTACCTTCAAATAGTACGTGAAGCCTCGAGAACAGCCTGGAAACTCTAGTCGGAGGTTGCTGGACCAGTCCGGATTGAGTGTGCCCACTTTATGGTGGCCGTCTGGAGTCATCGCCGGCATGCACTTGCAGATACCCGTGACACATCCGCTCGGATCGCCAAACTTTGCCACCGCTCGCTCTCCTGAAATTCCAGCGGCACGCCTTAATCCACGGAAGAATCGAGTTCCCTTTGAAGGACGACGGTTTTCTTTGTGAGATCCATTCTGCGCCGAATTGGAGAGCTCATCCGGCATATTTTCACCTTCTTTCAGGTTCAGTCCACGCAAAGTTTGCTCCATATGAGTTCCCTCCTCGAGAATGCATCGCGCATACACCGGGTATCCCTTTTTTGAGGCAGGTGCGGCTGCCTGGACATTACCCTTGGTGGATGAATGATCATTTCCATTTTCAGACGCATGCAGCTGTTGAGCCTGCAAAATCTGCACGTAAAATGTTCCTGGGGGCATTGAGTGAGAGATGGCCGACGCCTCACCAGGCAAAACGAGTCGAATATTTTCTCCACGTGGAGCGTCATCGAATGCAACAGAGAGTGCGACCGCGTCTCCGTTGAGATGCCAGCGAACCAATCGGTCTTTGTGATCTAGCCACAATTCATGCACAAAAAGTTGGGTCACCCGGCGGTTATCGGTGTTGAGCAAATTGTATGTCTCCTTTCCCGTAACCACAAGGCGCCTTGTCCACTGCGACGATGGCGTAGACGCACTTCCAGGCGTCGACTTGGGCGCCTCGGTCGTTTTTGGCGACAGAACGTACGAGTCGACCGTGATTGGAGACGGCGTAAGCGCATCATGATGCGCGCCTGTTTCATCGACGCAATCAGCGTCGCCGCGCACCAACTCAATCACCTCCAGGAGCGAGAAATTATCCACCGTGACGGTGTCCAGCAACGTCGAGATGAAAAGCAGAACGCCATCATACCGACGGTATTGGCCCCAGAACGGCACAATTGGAGGGAAGTTAGAAGTCACCACGATATCCGGATGCATACTCCGGAATAGCAGCGGGAAATCACCAATTTCTTGGCGCAATAGCGCACCCAGCAGCCGATAGAATTTATGCGGCTCCAATGGTTGCGATGCGAATGCAACATACGGACGCGTCACCTCGGGCGCTTTGGAGATCGCGATCTGCCACACAGTGAACACCAACCAACAAAACGAGTTAGTCACGAGAATGCCATGGCATCCACTCGAATGCAAAGTCCATCCTTACGCTGATTACGCGCTTCCACTGCTCCTTTTCAAACGCAGTCCGCGAGCTCAAGTGGTTGACGTGGTTCCCTTCCGCAACCACGCGGAAGCCGTTGGGTTTCCCCATGGCTTCATCCTCGATGGCCTGCAGTTGAATCCGACCGATGAGCTTCGTGTTGGAGATAAAGTCCTCCCGCGTCTCGTAAAACGCCAGCGTGTCCTCCTCCAGCACGCAGTACGTGGCCTTCCAGCTCATGAGCACGTCGCTTTTCTTGCTCAAGTAGCCCTCGAACGCGATATCCCGATCCGTGCGGTATCGAATGGTATGCGATCGCCCGCGCTCGACAGGCCGCGGCACCGTCAGCGCCGGAGCCGTCGGGGGCACAGCAGGAATCCGTCTGGGCGGTGTGTCCACCGAAGCCGCGGACGCCGCCGGTGGCGTCCTCACTGGGGGCGTCGAGGGCGGCACCGACGACGTGTCCGAGTCTGTGGTGGTGCCCTCGGGGTCGCTCTCTTCCAGGAACAGTTGGCTGGTGTCTGCATTCCTGGGGTGCGGCCTCCGCGGCGCGCTCCCTGGCTGGATCCGCTGTTGCAAGATGGCTACAAATGCAGCCATCCTCGTGCGGTGCACGGGGTCCGTGTTCTTGACCGTGATGGCGATCTGCTCCGAGTCGTGCAGCTGCTCCATGCGGACGAGTAGCACGGTCTGGAGCGCGAACTTGTCCGCGACACTCGCGTAGGCGCGCACCACGAACGGGGCTTTGCTCGGCGCGGACGTCTGCGGGAAGACGACGAGATCGTTCCCGAGCGTCTTGAGGAACTGCTGCTGGAAGTTCTCGTGGGCGGCCTGGTCCTGCGTCTGCATCTGCGTCTGGTGCTGCGTCTCGTGCTGCATCTGGTGCTGTAGCGTCCCGTCGGGAGCAGGAGCAGCAGCAGGAGCCCGCAGCGTCCTGTACTTGGTCAAGGTGCAGCTGGAGCTCACCTGCTGCGTGGCGTTGAGCCAGAGCTGCTCGAACAGCTCGGGCGCCATCCAGGGCTGCTCCACGCGCTCGATCTCCACGGCCACGTCCTCCTCCTCGTCCAGCGTCAGGTTGCTCTCGCGACGCCGCATCATGGTGCTGCGCATGATTGGGCCAAGAGATGGGTACACCTTCGCAGGGCGATCTCCTGGGCGCTGCAGGAGGCGGGGGAGGGCGGAGAGCGCGGCGGCGGATGGAGACGGATGTGCGGGACACGAAGCGACGCAGAGAGAGAACGACAGCGAGACGAGGGGCGAGCGAGAGGAGAAAGCCGCGTGTAGAGGGCCGGTACGGCGGCCGATAAGAGATTTGCCAGGTGGTATTTGCGTCAAGATGGCTACAATATTGGAGTAAAACATGGCTACACTGTAACGGCTCTCGTCGACAAGTGCCCACTTCAACTTCAGTACGAGGTTGGCGCTCCGATGACTTTGGCTTCCATCCGGGTGCGGTGCGGGTCGTGCGCCACTCTTGGGCGGGAGGTGCAGCAGCTGCGCGAGTCGAGCAAGCAGCGAGCGCGCCAGGACCACGACCAATGCGTCGCGATGTTCCAGCACATGCAGGCGCTGGTGAGACTGAACGAGTCGCTGACGCGCGACTGCAACCGTGACGAGGACGAGAGCGCGTCGAAGCGTTGCAGCATTGGCCGCGATGCAGGCGAAGCATGTGCGGGGGACGAGGAGAGGCAATCGCAGACCCGCCGCTTGCAGACGATCATTGTGCAGCAGGCGGAAGAGATCGAGGAGCTCCGGCGAAGGCAGCGAGACGCTGCGGCCGATGGGAGGGTGCGACCTGCAGCTACGTGGCTGATAGACAGCCAGCGCGAAGAAGACGTGGAGGAGCACGGCAGTCTCCGTCTTGAATCCGATTGCGAGGAGGAGGAGGAGGATACTGACAGTGCCGAGGACGAGGACGAAGATGACGGCGAGACACGACGCGACTGCCGATCAGCTGCGAGGCGGCACGCTAGTGAACTGCGCCAACTCCCACTGACGTCGCTGCATGCTCAGCTGAAGGGGAAGGGCCTGCAGGTGCAGCGACTGCAGCAGATCATAGCCAAGTTGGAATCGCGCTGCGGACAGCTCGTGGATCGCAAACGCTCGATGGCGCAGAGCTTCCAGCAGGCTGCAAGAACGCAACAAGCGCGTCTGAAAAAGTACTTGGCGTACATCCGACAGCAGACAGCGGAGAAGAAGGCGCTGGAGCGGCAACTGCGCGAGCTGAAGCAATATGTCGACGTGCTGGAGAAGAAAGTGGTCAGCAACCGACGTGGGATGGACCCGAGATAACAAGTGTCATACACACTTGAAACAAGTCGTTAGCGAAGAAGGTTAAATGACATCACCTTGAAGTATCCTAATGTCACGTAGGATACTGTAGTTCCTTCTTCACCTTCTTGCTCAGCTTTTGCACGAGCGCCTCGAGGATGTGTAGGACACATACGACCGATGCGACTTCGCTGTGCGAAGTGCACGTGTAGCTACTGGTAAAGCAGGTGAGGAGTGCTAACGTACTTCCTTGCTTCGCCGTTTGAGGATTCGTCGTTGCAATGAAACTACTAGTTACTACTACGTAGTATGTGATTGGATCCCAGCTCTACTGTACGCCCTCACTTGGTTGCTGCAAAGATACCTGTTAATATTGGATGAAGTTTCAATTTGCTTATTGGGCAAAAAGCTTCATCCATTGATTTTCCGAGATTGAACGAAACGGCAGCAGTTTAATCAGCTGATACTTTACATCGACTCGTCTATACTGTAATTTCAGATGGCTACAGGCTATGCCGAGTTGTGTGTATTGTGGTTTGGTGAGTTATCTAATCGCATGTCAAGCATGGGGCCATTGGACACCTTATGCATAGCTGGGGTTGTGTGTGGCATTTTGGCGATAACTTCATTCCAGTGGGCCGTACTCTGGCGATACTATGTGGGGGTTGCGAATGTGGCTCCCAAGCTGGGGTCACTTATGGCCCCACTTTGCGTCAAAGGGTCTTCGCTGACAGGAATACAAATACATGTGCAGTTTTTCTGCCCGCCCAAGCGAAAAGCCTAGAACACGAGCACAGGGACGGAAGGGGAGGGGAAGATATTGTATTCTGAATTTGAAGAGTGAGCACAATATCTAAAGGTGCTCAGCCTCGGCTTCCAGTAACGGGGGTGTGGTAGCGCGGAGAAGGCGAATCGCGTCCTCCACCGAGATGCTCGGGTTTCCTCTCAGCAGACGCGTTGGCAAGTTGGTCGTTGAGAGGAGGTCCTTGAGGTGGCCCTTAGCGTTTGCGATCGCGAAGCGAATGTTGCGCACCGCCAATTTCTCCTGCGTGTCTGACAGCACCTGAATTGTCGTGGCATCCATGTCGTTCACGTGGTACGCGTCAAGCACTACACCACGGGTCGTGATACCGTGCTTGGCTAACTGAGCCATCTCGTGCTCGATGCACACAGCAACACGCTCGCAGTTTGCAAAGTACAGCGAGCTCTCCACGCGAACCACAACGATGCCATCCAGATGCCTCGCAGCCGGGAATATCTCGCGGTCCACGAGACTGCCGTTCTCCAGCTCGCCCAGGATGACCACGGGCGAGCGCTTCGTCTTGATCATGAGCGCCAGCACGGAGCAGATGATGGCGGCGATGAGACCCTTGAGCACGCCCAGTCCGAGCGTGAGGAGGAAGGACGCAGTCCAGACGAAGAACTCGTCACGCTTGACTCGGTAGAGCCACTTGGCCTCCTTGAACTCGACGAGCGTGTATCCCGCGACGATGATGATGGATGCGAGCGTGGCTCGGGGCAGGTAGTAGAGCGTGCCCGTGAGTGTGTAGAGCGAGAGGATGACGATGAGCGTGGTGACGATGGACGCGAGCTGCGTGTGTGCGTTTTGCATGTTGACGGCTGTGCGTGACATGCCTCCGGTGGGCGGCATGGCCTGGAAGAAGCCGCAGACGACGCTTGCGATGCCGATACCCGTGAGCTCCTGCTCGGTGTTGATGTCTTCTCCGCGTTGGATGGCGAGGCGCTTGGCCATGGCGATGCTGGACAGGAACACGACGAGCGCTACGGTGAACGAGTTGAGCAGGATCGTGCCGAAGCGTCCGCTGTCGATGAGCCCGTCGTCGAAGCCGTACCAGGGAGCAACCGGCGCTGGGAACCCCCCGGGCACAGTTCCGGTGAGTTTGAGCGCTTTGGGTCCGAGGAAGTACCCGACGATGCCTCCGAAGATGCACACGACGAGAGGTCCTAGGTCGCATAGTGTGCGAGCGAGGAAGATGGCGATCAGCACGGACTTCGACTTGGGCGGTTCCGTGGCACTAACGTGGTGGCGAGCGCTTTGGAGTTGGTGCTTTTCCCTCTCCATGTTCAAGAATTGGTCATCGGTGAGTGAAAACCCGTGGCCGTTGACGGTGTCGTAGTGAGCGTTCGCCGAGCCCACTTCAGGCGTTAGTACGTCGCCCGAAGCGTTTGCGCCAGCTTCGTACTTGGCCCCCGCTGGCTCGTGTTCGAAGAGCTGTGAGAGCACCGCGGACGGGAAGAAGCGCTTCTTGATCAACTTGACGGCGATGAGGTAGACGATCGAAATGAGGCCGACCGCGAGCGCATTCTTGTTGACGTGCCCAATGCTCTTCAGGTTCTGGTAGAGCGTCAGCACGGGGTAGTCCTGCGAGTCGAACTTGACGCCGAGCACGTTCTGGAACTGCGAGAGCATGATGAGCAGTCCGCCGGCGGAGATGAATCCTCCCATGACAGGACGCGAGAAGAAGTCAGCGATCTGACTGAGGTTGAGTACGCGCACGAGCAGCAAGATGGCTCCGCTGAGGAAGGCGATCATGATGCCCGTGGCGATTCGCTCCTTCTCGTCCTCGATGGGTTCCAGGATGGATCCGGTGAGCAGCGCGACCTCAGACCCGCTGGCGACGGAGAGCACGGTGCTGGACCCGAAGAGCGCGTAGATGAGGGGCGAGGTAGCGGCCGTGTACAGTCCGTGGTGCGCGGGCACGTGCATAATGGTGGATAGCGACACTTCCTGCGGGATGAGCATCATGGCGACGGTGATGCCGGCTACGATGTCGAACTTGAGATCTTGCACGACTTTGTAGTTGGGCAGCCATTTGAGAATGGGCGCGTAGTGCTGCGCGAGTTCGAGTCGAGTCTTCTTGGGTGCTTGGAACCGTGAATTCGAGGGGCGTTGTTGGCTCGGCCCGGTGGCGGAGCGGATCCAGTCCATTGTGGAGCCGAAGCTTGAGGCGTTTACCGCAAAAGGTGGAGTGCGGTTGAGATGATCCCGTCCCAAGTCACGTGAGACGTTTAGATGGGAACTTTTCATGGCGAAACCTACGATGCCCAAGTTTGATTCAGTAGCAACGAAAGCGAGCACACATCGATGGTTATTGAGGCCGTCGTGCGGTAACGGCAACGAGCTCGAGTTCAGATGCCTTCAATGGTCGTCCTCCAGTGATGATCCATATTTGCTACTACACACAACAAAGGCTGGTGCCGTGGAGCTCCTCTTGTCTATCATTGGATTCAAGGGCCTGATCTCGTTCGACACGTCATTCGGTAGTGAAACCTGCTAATGACTCCTCAACTCAACGGTTCGCGATGTCTCGCAACCCAATATCTCGAGTTACTACTCTTTGGACGCACATATGGGGGGGTTAAGTGGCCTTCTATTTGGTGTTTATGTTTTTGTTTCTATAGAAGCCTGATATGTAGTTAGACGCGAGACTATGGCACTCGTCTTTCGGTGGGTGCTTGCAATACTCGCAGCAA